>CAUYQG010087316.1:0-18185 GCA_963574415.1 Tarsius wallacei
ATAATAACAATAATAGTAATAATAATAATAATTCGTGACCCGCCTGGGCAAGCGAGACCTCATCTCTACAATAAATCAAAAAATTAGCCAGGCGTGGTCGCGCGCGCCTGTAATTCCAGCTACTTGGAAGGCTGAGGCGGAAGGATCGCCGGAGCCCAGCAGGTCGAGGCTGCGGTGGCCAGGAGCGGCCACTGCACTCCAGTCTGGGTGACAGAGTGAGACTCCAACACACACACACACACAAAAAGCTCATTGTCTAATCAAGTTTATTTTGTATTTAGTATCTATATTTGTCAGTCCATTTATGGCATACTCCTTGAACAACTGTCAGGAGGTAGGCACAATGCTAAGCACTAGAATGCATGGTAAGGAGAACTACTTAGAATCCCTGTTCTTAGGTAGAAAGTCTTTAAAAACAAAACAAAACAGTATTTCTTAAAAAGAGAAATGATGGTCTCATGTTTTAGCCCAAAGAGAATTATTTCATAGAAACATTTCTGGAATTTTACTTTACATGGAAATGGAGAATGTGCTTGTTTCTTCTGTCTCCACCTTCTTAGTGGATTCCTACTGTTGCATCAGAATCTATTACAGAGAGGACTTCTGGTTTAAAGAAAAGTGGTTTCCAGCATTCATTAACTGCCCTCTCTGAGTCTCTAATAATTTTATATATGTGTGTATCTCTCCCTGTCTTTCAACTGTCTACACACACACACACACACACACACACACACACACACACACACACACGTTTTTGCATATATAGGGAGTTGTCACAAATTCTTGTCTCTGGGATACTGGTTAATCTTTGATAGTCTTAGATAAACATCAATAAAATCAATAAAAGTAAACCTTTGTCCTTCACTAAATCATTTTGAAAGAACTCGAAACTCAGCTAGATTTTGAAGAGGAAAAACAGCATCATTGTAGAAATAGAAACTACAATTTAATTATGCAGGAGCATGATGCATAGTAAGCTGAATATTCTTGAATATACACTGGATGGGTGTCATTAGGGACCACTTTTTGCTTTTGCTTTCATCTAAATCCATCCGAAAGCACCCGGAATACAGCAGGTGTTTGACAGCAAGTATGACATGTTGAAGTGTCTGTGTGGGTCATAATCTTTTTGTTCACCATGTACAAAGACTTTGATATCTCCAAATAAACACTCCTGTGACTCTTACCATGGTCAGCACTGGACAGCTCTCTGTGTACTTAAAATTGGTTTGTCCAAAATGGTAGGTAATATGACAGTCATACTACATTGAGCTTACTCAAGTATATTTAACTGTTCTACATGGTTGGGGTGAGGAGATTGTTTTTAATAATCATAAAACAATTGGTATGACCTCAGTCCTTAATCAACCTACTTTACCTCCCACAGGAGATAGCAGGCAGGAAAATAAATGACTGTTAAATCAATGTGTACAAGCAGCCAGCTGTCCCATACATAGAGATACAAGGATTTAATCATCAGCACAACTGGAGAAGGATGTCATTTGTTGGGAATACAAATCTGTACATATTGAACAGAGACCTATTAGAAATTCAAAATTAAATTATGTCATCATCATTATCATTTAGTTTGGACATTTCAAGTTATTCAGTGAGATGTAAATTTAGGTACATGTGAAATTACTCAATTTAGATTCTCATTATGCACTCATCAATTTCTTCATCCATTAATCTGTCCAACAAATATTTATTGTAAGCTATATGTACCAAGCATTTTTAGTGTCTGACCATGGCTATATTATCTAGTCTGAAACATCCTCGGAATCTTCACCCTTAACAAGATATTTAAAATAGCTACATTATAAATGTGCAGGTGCAGATGTCTTTTGGGTAGAATGATTTATGTTCCTTTGGGCATATTCCCAGGAGAGAGATTGCTGGATTGTATGGAAAGTCAGTTTCATGAATCGTAACACTGCTTTTCATAGAGACTGAACTAGTTTGAACTCCCACCAACAGTGTAGAAGCATTCCCTTTTCTCCACATCCACACCAGCATCAGTTGTTTTTTGATTTATTAATGATGACCATCCTTACTGGAGTTAGATGGTATCTCATTGTAGTTTTGATTCATTTCTCTGGTGATTAATGAAGCTGAGTATTTTTTTCATGTGTCTGTTGGCTGTCTCTTTGTCTTCTATTTAAAATTATCTATTCACATTCTTTGCCCAATTTTTAATAGGTTGTTTGATTTTTTTCCTTTCAGTTTGCTTGAGTTCCTTACAGCTGCACTATTCACAATAACAAAAACATGGAACCAATACTATTGTCCTATGAAAATGGACTGGATAAAGAAAAATGTAGTACACATACACAATAGAGTATTACGCAGTCATAAAGAAGAACAAAATCATGGACTTCACAGCAAATTGGACGGAGTTGAAGACCATCATACCAAGTGATCTATCACAGAAACAAAGAACTGAAGACCGCATGTTTTTACTCATAAGTGGGACCTGAACATTAATCCCATTAGTACAAGGGAGGAACTGGGAGTAGCTGAGCATTGCCAGAGAGTGAGGGAGAGAAAGTGGTCATGGAACAACACAAAGGGTACCTGGTCCTATACCAGGGGAAGCGAGGGCCAGTTGGAGGCCCAATGTTCACCTGCATGCAGCCTACTTGTGTAGTTAATCCTTACTTGTACCACACATCTCTATAATAATATAAAATTAAAAAAAAAAATAGCTACTTTATCCGGTATAGTGATTAAATAAGAAGACAGAGACACTAGCCACTGACATAAAGTTTGCTGCTGTGTACAATTTTTATTTAGTGCCCACTAGTGGTTTTTATAACCAAAATATGAAGAACATGAAAGAGGCAACTATCTTTTTCTATACTCTCTTTTGTCCTACAACAAGCATAGAATTACATAATACTTTTTTTCCCTCCGCAGGTGTTTATCTGAGTGTGTGTGTTTGAAAGGGATGTTTTCTTTCAACAAAAATTATAGAAATCTATGCAAATCACCTTGTTTAAAATAAAAAAGAATTTGAATGATAAGCACATCAGGATAATATCCCCACAGGTGAAAAATCACTCTTGGATTTCCTTTCAGATTCTTTTGTCTATTGACCGTGTGCTTGATTTATCTGGAGAGAACTCTTATTCTTCTTCCTGGAGACTCAGAAGAAAATCTACATGTTACAGTAGATGTCACCCACTGGCCACTGATGTTATGGAGGGCATAATCTGGAGGGAGTGTGTAAGATTCAGAAAGTGAGTCAGTTGTCCATAGGTGAAGATACCTCAGCTTTGATTCAGCAATTGGCATGGAAAGAGGTTCTTGGTTCTCTATGATGTAACTACCCCAGGCAATGGTCAAACAAACATTCTTCCACTCCATGTCACTCTTGCCTCTCAAACATTCAACTCCAAATCCACCGTTTTTAGCAGAAAAGGGTGAATTATATTTAACATGGCTGAAATAATTTCTACCTACCACCAATGCAAAAGCTTTAGATTGTTCTAACTGAAAATATTCTCTCAAAAATAACTCATTTTGTTTTATTCAAAACAAATAAAGCAAAATTAACGATATTAAAGATATTCTTAACTTGTGAAGATCAAAAGCAAAGAATGGAGCATATATTATTTTGAATACCATAAATAATTGGAAAACAATGCTATTATCAGTGTATAAAAAATTGCATACTTAGTCACAAGAGGTGCAAACACAGATCCAAGGTCATATAAAAATTGACTTTGTTTAGTCTTCCAAATTCTAGTCTAATTTATGTTATGTTTAGAAATGTTTAGTCTTCCAAATTCTAGTCTAATTTATGTAGATAGAAAAATATCTTCAAGTTAAATTTTTCTGATACAATTTAGGAAGTGAAAATTAATTTCTATTTAATTTCTCAATGGGTGAAGGCAGTTAATTTATTGACTTAACTTGATTGCTAATTTATTTTTTTCTCCTGACCACATATTCTTTTGATTTTCTCTTGACATAGTTAACAGGTCTTCTTAACCTACATCTTTTATGTTAAACTTCCATTGTTTTTTCAAGACACCTTCTCTTGTGTCACTACTCTAAAAAATAATTTCTTGATCTCCGTACAAGTTTGCTTAGTTGGCATTCTCCTCTATTTTTATATCGTGAGCTCTACATCATATATAAGATTTACCATACAAAACATTTTTTCATTAGTACCTAGAACATGACAGCATGTAGATGTTGATTAAACATTAATTAATATGAAATATGAAGACATTCCCTCCTGTGTATCTTTCCAAGAAAATTGGTCTGCCCAAGTTTATCTGAATACTTCTTCTCAGAGGTCTGAACTTAGCAAATCATTTAGGCAGTCCCCTTGGCAGTAGAAATGATAATCTATGCAATCCTGATTAAACAGAAACCCTGTGTGTTTGCAATTTATCACTTTGACTCAGAAGGCACAAAAATGACTCAATTCCATGAAGACATTCCATGCAGACCCCATGTATTATTTTGATTTTTGTAAAAGAAAACCATTCATTATGTGGATTTTTTTCCCATGGAGTATTTTTTATTTAGCTCATTTTTACAGGTTCCACTGAGACAAATGTTATTTGTATCCAATGAAGAAAGATGGTCTGAGTTTAAAAAAAAAGGTCAATGAATTAACTTAGTTTATTTTTAAGCAGGTCATTTTTCATACTCTCTCTTGCCTAGAGCAAAGTTTAGACTGTCCTGAAACTTTACCCTGATTTCTTTAGATAATTAAGCATTTATTATTCACTTGCCTTGCATTTTATTTAGACTTTCCATCTTCAATCACCTGGAATGGACTGCCACTGTTTTCTCACTGCTGTCCTCAAATTAGTGCCTTTTAAATAAATGCTGTATTTTCCCCTGTCTTTGCCCAAAATATTACAAGTAAGCATATGGTATTGGGGGTGGCAGGGAGGGGGAAATAAGAAAAATGAAAGCATTTTTAGAATACAAATAAGCTATTTTCAGCCTTTTAAAGTACCATAATAAAAGCTATTCACAAGAATGACAATTCATTTTACAATTACTACTACCTCCCATCATCTCTGACACAATACTGCCTTCTATGCCTATGAATCAAGGAGGCCTGGCCTACTTCCAAGATCTATAGCTTTCTGTCCAAACCAATGTTGTCCCCTGGTATAGGCCACACTGCTTGGAAGTCAAGAGGGGCCACAGGAAAGTATCAAAAATGGAGACATGGAATCAGAGAGATTCACTTTTAATTCTGTTTCAAACCCCTTGGGCGAAAAATGTTATCAAGCCAGACTCTCTGTTCTCACACCAGCAAAACTGAGATGACATTAATACCTACCTCAAATTATTGTGTGAGATGAATTATGTTAATTTTGATAATGCATGTAAATACAAGTAGTACAGTGTCTAGAACAAAATAAGTATTTAACAAATGAAGTTGTTTATGTCCTTGTTGTTTTTATTCTTCCTTTTGTTACAATTTGACAGAGAAATGTATCTCAACATGAGAAACATAGTTCTGTCATTTGCAAATTGGAGACAGAAATTCTCTCTACAGTTTGGTTTAGTACTCTGTCAAACCTAGAGGATTGTACAAACTTATGATTTTTCCTTTTATTGTTGTTATTATTATTTGAGTAATAGTAGTACTATTGCTATGACCTCTGGAATAGGAAGATATATTAATAACCATTTCCTTTTTGTATAGTGGCCCCTGAACCTTTTCATTTCCCTATGGGATTCAGAATTAAATTCAAGCAAGAATTTATCATGTTCTCAAAGCTCATTTTTGTAAGACAAGAATATCGTTGTGTTGCTTAGACACATAAAAACATAGTATGGTATTTGGAAATGGCATGTTAGTCCTAAATGAATTTAAAACAGAAAAATTTATATCTGTGATTAATATTTTGTTCTTTCATCAGATAAACAGATGGAAGGAGTATAGACTGGATGCCATGTTTTATTCCCTAGCTGGCTCCTCTGACATCCTCTCAATGAATTGTGGCAAGCTTTTCTTTTTCTATTAATTTGTTCTTTCTTCCTTCTTCTGCCTCTTCCTTTTTCCTTCTCTCCATTCGTCTTTTCTGCCCTTCTATTTTCCAGCTTTCCTTCTTTCCTTTCTTCCTTCCGTCCTTCCTCACTTCTTTCCTTCCTATCTACCTACCTACCTACCTATCTACCTACTTATGTGGCTGCCTACCTTCCTAATTATTATCCTATCTACCTACCTACCTTCCTACCTACCTACCTGCCAACTTATGTACCTGCCTATATTCCTAATTATTGACTTATAGATTCCAGACAATCTACTAGGCATGGAGATGCAAAATCAATGAATTAGATAAGCCCCATTCTTTCCTGGAGCATACACTATAACATGAGGATTGACTTTAGAAATATACAAAATCAATAAACAAGATAATTACTGATTGTGTTAAGCTCAAAGAAGAAAATACACAGAGCAAATGGCATATCTCTTTGGTCTTAAGCTGATAACTAAAACAAGAAAAAAGACTTCTCCCTGAGATGTTATGGCAACAGAAAATAATTTTATAAAGTGTGAATGTAACAATCAAGGGGACAGCAGAACTCATATGTTCAAAATTCCAGAGTTATGTTCTTAGCATTCTTGTATGGATCAAACAAGATATATAAAATATTTATTATCTCTTATGCACTGATTTATTTGTTGTTATTAAAAATATTCTAGCATCAAAGATGAGCTGACAGTGATGAATGGATGATTTATTTATAAAGATCATGAATGTGAACACATTATGTACTCTGTCGAGGGACTGCTGACTGTCAGGATATTGATCATTTTAGCTACAGGTCTCACCCTTGCTGCTATGGCCAGAATTCAGTAAAAAGAAATTGAAAGATGAACCAACATATGTGGTGATGTCTACTGGTACTGAGCCAACATTTTCTGACCCAGTTACACTGGTTCACTTCCTGAAGGCGTGGACAGACTCACCATGTAGAGCAGTGGTTCCTGATGCCAAAAAGGCTTCGGGGACCAGTTTTGTGGAAGACAATTTTTCCATGGATGGGGGCAGGGAAGCTATCCAGTCAAACCTCACTGCTAATGCTAGTCTGTATTTTCAGCCACTCCATGATGCTAACATCACTGCCTCAGCTCCACCTCAGATCATCAGGCATTAGGTTATCTTAAGGAGTGCATAGTCTAGATCCCTCACATGTGCAGTTCACAATAAGATTCAAGTGCTTGGTAAGAAACTCCTTGGTCAATGATGAAAACAAAACAGAGATTAAAAGTTACCCGGAAACAAATGAAAATGAATTTTTCCACTGAAAACTGGAGCAAGACAAGGATGCCCACTCTCACCCCTCCTGTTCAACATAGTTTTGGCAGTCCTGGCTAGAGCAATGAGAGAAAAGAAGGTGATCAGGGGCATCCAGATAGGAAAAGAAGAAGTCAAGTTATCTCTCTTTGCAGATGACATGATTGTATACCCTGAAAACCCAAGAGAATCTTCCAAAAACCTCCTGGCACTGATAAAGGACTTTGGCAAAGTTTCAGGGTATAAAATAAATGTACAAAAGACAATTGTATTTCTATACACCAATAACAAATAAACAGAAACTCAAATAAAAAGCACAATTCCATTTACAATAGCCACAAAAAAAATGAAATACCTTGGCATCTACCTAACCAGAGAAAGACCTTTACAATGAAAACTACAAAACACTGCTCAAGGAAATCAAAGGTGACACAAACAAGTGGGAAAATTTTCCATGCCCATGGATAGGAAGAACCAACATTGTTAAGATGTCCATTTTCCTTAAGGCCATCTATGGATTTAATGCAATACCCATCAAATTACCAGCACCCAGATGGGATTAATGGTGATAAATGTCCATTTTCCTTAAGGCCATCTATGGATTTAATGCAATACCCATCAAATTACCAGCACCCAGATGGGATTAATGGTGATAAATATCTGTCTGGGGATAGGGAGACACCTCTTACCATCATGGGTAAGAACGAAGCATTTTTGCATGCCTAACCCCTAACTGTACCCCATAATACCATAATAAAAAAAAAATTACCAGCACCATTCTTCTCAGACCTAGAAAAAACAATACAGGAACTCATATGGAAACATAAAAAAACAAAAATAGCCAAAACAATACTCAGCAAAAAAAAAAAAAAGCAGGAGGTATCACACTCCCAGACTTCAAACTATACTATAAAGCTACAATAATCAAAAACAGCCTGGTATTGGTACAAGAACAGGCATATAGGCCAATGGAATAGAATTGAGATTCCAGAAGCAAAACCTCAATTTCTCAACAAACTCATCTTCGACAAAGCCTCCACCACCCACTACTGGGAAGAGGAGAATCTATTCGTTAAATAATGCTGGGAAAACTGGCTGACCACATGCAGAAGATTAAAACAGGACCCTTACCTATCCCCATACACAAAAATTAACTCTAAATGAATCACAGAACTAAATGTAAAACCTCAAACTGCAAGAACCTTAGAAAATGCAGGATCCACTCTTATGGAAGTTGGAACTGGCAAGTGATTCCTGATCAAAACCCTAAGTGCCCAGGCCGTAAGCGATAAGATAGACAAGTGGGACCTCATTAAACTGACAAGCTTCTGCAAAGCCAAAGAACCCATCAAGAGAGCAGGGAGACAACCCACAGACTGGGAAAAAATATCTGCCAACTCCATGTCTGACAAAGGCCTAACATCTAGGATCTACAAATAACTCAAACGTGCAGAAAAGAAAAAAACAAACAGCTCCATTACAAAGTGGGCTAAAGATATGAATAGACACTTCTCAAAAGAAGGCATATGAGCAGCCAACAGACGTATGAAAAAATGTTCAGCCTCACTAGTCATCAAGGAGATGCAAATTAAAACTACACTGAGATACCAACTAACTCCAGTCAGAATGGCCATCACCAATAACTCAAAAAATAACAGATGCTGGAGAGGATGTAGCGAAAAGGGAGCACTTCTACACTGTTGGTGGGAGTGTAAACTAGTACGGCCTCTGTCGAAATCAGTGTGGTGATTCCTAAAACTCCTAAAAATTGACTTTCCATATGATCCTGCAATTCCCCTTCTGAGAGTATACCCAGAAGAACTCAGTTCACTCTATAAAAAAGATACCAGCACACATACGTTTATCGCAGCATTGTTCAAAATAGCAAGAACATGGAACCAACCATGCTGCCCATCAAAAGAGGACTGTATTTTAAAAATGTGGTACATATATACAGTGGAATATTACTCAGCCATAAAGAACAATAAAATCATGAACTTTGCAGCAACGTGAATGGAATTAGGAGCTTATAATACTGAGTGATCTCTCACAGAAACAGAGATGAGTATCACATGTTCTCACTCATAAGTGGACCTTGAACACCTGCCGTATTACTGTAGGAAAGGGATTGAAAGTAGCGGAAAACTGCAGGGAGGGGGATGGGGGTGAGGGATGGGGGTTAGGTAGCTGGAATTGACATTGTTGATATCCACCTGGGGAAGGGAGGGCACACCTTATCAATAAGGGTACCTGCAGAATGAACATTTGTATACCTAACCCTGAATTGTACCCCACAATTTCAAAATAAAAATTAAAAAAGGAAAAAAAGATTCGGGTGCTTAAAAAAACCTAATGCTACCACTGATCTGACAGGAGGCAGTGCTCAGGCATTAATGAGAGCAATGGGGAGTTGCTGTAAAGATAGATGAAGCTTTGCTGCCGCTCACCTCCTGCTGTGGGGCCGGGTTCTTAGCAGGCCACTGACTGGTACCATCCATGGCCTGGGACTTGGGGACCCCTGATGGTACTATCAAAGGCACATAGGTCTTATGCAATGATATATATATTAGGTTGGTGCAAAAGTAATTGTCGTTTTCACATTTTGATATTTGTCATTTGATGTTAAAATACATTCTTTTTTTTTTTTTTTTTTTTTTGACTTTTTTGACTTGGAGTCTCACTCTGTCACCCAGACTGGAGTGCAGTGGCTGCTCCCGGCCAGCGCAGCCTCAACCTGTTGGGCTCCAGTGATCCTTCCGCCTCAGCCTTCCAAGTAGCTGGAATTACATGCATGCGCTACCACGCTTGGCTAATTTGTGATTTATTGTAGAGATGAGGGCTCGCCAAGTTGCCCAGGCGGGTCTCGAACCCCACGGCTCAGGCAATCCACTCACCTCGGCCTCCCAAAGCGCTGGGATTACAGGCTGAGCCACCGAGCCTGGTTTAAAATACATTCTTAAATAAATGTGATCATGTGATACATAATTTTAATGCACATTTCATGCTTTTTTTTTTTTGCTAATGACTTGTTACTTGCTGTTTATTTTATGTTTACTTTAGACAATTGAAATGAAGTTAGAAAAAAAGTAAATTGGAGGAATTTTCTTCTTCTAGTTCAAAATGGGTCATAAAGTAGCAAAGACAACTCACAACATCAACAATTCATTTGGCCCAGGAACTGCTAAAGAATGTACAATGCAGTGTTAGTTCAAGAAGTTTTACAAAGAAGAGAGCCTTGAAGATGGGGAGAATAGTGGTCAGTCATCAAAAGTTTACAGCAACCAATTGAGAGCAGTCATTGAAGCTGATCCTCTTACAACTACAGGAGAAGTTGTTGAAGAACTCAGCTTCAACCATTCTATGGTCATTAAGCATTGAAGCAAATTGAAAAGGTGAAAAAGCTCAATAAGTGGATGCCTCATTGGCTGACCAAAAATTTTAAAAATCGTCATTTTGAAGTGTCTCCTTCTCTTATTCTACACAATAACAGCGAACCATTTCTTAATAGGATTGTGACATGCAACAAAAAGTGGATTTTATATGACAACCAGCAATGACCAGCTCAATGGTTGGACAGAGCAGAAGTTCCAAAATACTTCCCAAAGCCAGACTTGCACCAAAAAAGGTTTGGGTCACTGTTTGGTGGTCTGCTGCCAGTCTGATCCACTACAGCATTCTGAATCCCAGCTAAACCAAATACACTTGAGAAGTTTGCTCAGCAAATCTATAAGATGCAGTGAAAACTGCAATGCCTGCAGGCGGCATTGGTCAACGGAAAGGGCCCAATATTCTCTTTACTACAATGCCCAACCTGTTACACAACCAATGCTTCAAAAGTGGAAGGAACTGGGATACAAAATTTTGCCTCATCTACCATATTCACCTGACCTCTTGCCTACCGACTATCACTTTAAGCATCTCAACAACTTTTTTCAGGGACAACACTTTCACAACCAGCAGGATGCAGAAAATGCTTTCCACAAGTTTGTGAAATCCCCAAACACAGATTTTTATGCTACAGGAATAAACAAACTTATTTCTCATTGGCAAAAATGTGTTGATTTTAATGGTTCCTATTTTGATTAATAAAGATGTGTTTGAGCCTAGTTATAATGATTTATAATTCATAGTCCAAAACCGCAATTATTTTTGCACTAACCATATATATGTGTTTGTGTGTATATATATATGTGTGTGTGTGTGTGTGTGTATATATATATATTAATTTGCTAGACTTTTAATTTCTGGGTCAATATTAGTTGCCATTCTTAATGTTTTGTATACATAGCTTGCATTAAAAAAAAAATCATTGTCCCTATTAATACTCATATTACCAGTTTATTCACCAAGCACTTGCTAATCCTAGATACTCTAGTTTTTAGTATCACATTTGCTGATTGGTTAGTTCTTTTTTGTTCTATTTGTTTTAATATGTGTGTGTGGTCAGAGAGCCCCACTGCTTGAATTTCCCTGCCAAGGAGAGCAGTTAGCTGAGATCTTGCAGTACCTTCAGGCTTGGCCTCCATATCCAAGCCAAGACTCTGCTCTTTCCAGGCACAATTCCAGCCAATGACTGAGCATGGTGGTTTTCTTAAAGCCCAACCATTTATGTGCAACATGAGACTCTTTTTAAGGATAATCTTGGTTCCAGTGATCCCATGCATTTGGCCAAGATGTTGTAATTGTCTTCATGCCTATTTTCTCTCCTCTTTTTTTGCATGAGTATCAGATCTGCATCTAATGTGAAGAATCTCCCTTCCCAAACCTTCTCCCTGCCTCTTTTATTATTCACAGTCATAAACTCCCAATAAACCACTTGCACTGTCTCAGTATTTATTTCCCAAAGGACCCAACTGATACACATATCTTTTGGTCACCAAAAAGAGTATTTACTTTCCATATGTTTACAGAATTAAAAATCCAAAAGTTCAATGTTTATATTTTCTATATGTTTCTAATACAAAAATGTTAAACAATGTTCTTAATCTGTTTCTGCATAGCTCTCATACCCTCCTCTAGAAAATGCGTGCACACACACACATACTCAAAACAGTCTCAAAATTTTTTGAAAAGAAAGAAAATGACATCAGAGACAGAGTCAAATTTAGATTCTATGAAAACAACTAACACTTTCTGATTTCATTTGAACACACTCAAGCATAATTATGCAGGCATTTACACAAAAATATTTACATATCACTCATACACATTTATATCTAAGCTAAAGATTTTAGGCTGATTTTTTATTGATTATTGACTTTAGTTTCCATTTCCATTTGCATTATGTCTGCTTTAGTTGAAAAACCTTCATCTCATTCACCCAACATTTATTAAGCAACTACTGTGTGAATTATTAAAGTATCATTTATCTTCATTACATTATCCATAATAGTGCCAGAATAAACTTTATAAAATATAAATCAGAAAATTTAATGTCTGTCAAGTTGAAAATGATAAAACTAAAATAGTTGTGCATTGAGATATCCTGGGCAAAAATGTAAATATTAAATGTTGCTTACAACATTTAATTAAGTAAATGGCAGTATATACTGATAAGACTTAAAATATAGTGATAAGACTTAAAATCACCCAAATTCTCTAACTTAGTAGGGGGCTTTTATCCTCTATGTCTCAGTAATTTATTCTTAGAGTACAAGTTATCTAAATGGCATTACCATGCTTTATTTATACTGATAAACAAATATGTCTTCCAAAATGGTTTGTGGAATGCTTGCTGAGATTAAACATTGAAATTTTATTCTTTCTCTATTTCATCCAGTACCTGGAATATAGTGAA
Organism: Tarsius wallacei; assembly: GCA_963574415.1. Taxonomy (NCBI): domain Eukaryota; kingdom Metazoa; phylum Chordata; class Mammalia; order Primates; family Tarsiidae; genus Tarsius; species Tarsius wallacei. The sequence continues at coordinate 13,078 of CAUYQG010087316.1, forward strand.
TGAACAGTGGTTATATGCTGGATTAATTTTTTTAAAAAATGCAGGAGAGGATGCGGCAAAAAGGGAACACTTCTACATTGTTGATGGAAGTGTAAACTAGTACAGCCTCTGTGGACAACTGTGGTGATTCCTAAAAGATCTAAAAATTGACCTTCCATATGACCCCGCAATCCCCTTACTGGGAATATACTTGGAGGAACTCAATCACTCTATGAAAAAGATACCTGCACACATATATTTATTGCAGCATTGTTCACAATAGCAAGAACATGGAACCAACCGTGCTGCTCACTGAAAGAGGACTGGATAAAAAAAATGTGGTACATATACATGATGGAATATTATGCGGCATAACAAAGGACAAAATCATGAACTTCACAGCAACCTGGATGGACTTAGAGTCTATAGTACTGAGCGATCTATCACAGAAACAAAAAACAGAGTATCACATGCTCTCACTCATCAGCTGACCTTGAACAATTATTGCAATACTAAAAGAAAAAGACTGGCAGTAGTGGGAAACTCCTGGGGCAGGGGGTGGGATGCGGGATTGGCAGTAGTGGGAATCTGCCGGGAAAGAGGGGGGACACCTCATCAACAAGTGCACCTGTATAATGAACATTTGTATACCTAACCCTGAATTGTACCCCACATCTTTAAAATAATAATAGTAAAAAAACCTGTATTGCACTGGAAAGGACGAACAAAAAGACCCAATTAAACAAATGACCAAAGAGCAAGGAAGAGTACTATTCAGCACCACTTAGGTAATTAACATATCTCTGTCTTACAGAAGCCTTTGTACCATAGTTATTGTCTATGTAAAGTAAATTGCGAAGGAATTTGACATGAGTCAAATTAAGAATCTGAGTGTGAGTCCTGACTCTGACCCCAACTCTGCCACTATGACTTTGGACAAATAATAGGATATATCTAGGTATTTTTTTTCTCTTAAAATCCAGAGTTGTTCTGCCATCTCCTCTGCCACCTCCCCAGGGTGATCAAGGAGCCCAATGAGATAAAGTTTACAACAAACTTCCTTCTTGACTGAGGAAGGAAATATAATTATACCCCTAATTAATGCATTTTACAAGAATTCTTTCCTGTTTCCAAATCTAAATCCAATTTTAAGTCATGACCTATTTATTATACATGTATTTTTTTCTCACTATTAAATGCATGAGGATTTTACTCTTTGACTTTAAAAGAAGAAAGCAAGGGAGGCTTTAAATTTTAATTTAATTAATAATTGACTTATTGGTAAGTCATGGAAATGTATCTCAATAATGCTGAAAACTCATGAATCAAAGAAATAATAATATATATGTATGTGCCTGTACTTTTTTCTCTATTTAATTCAGTGTCTGGCATAAAGTGAATGCACAGTTGTTATTTGCTGGATTAATATCTATATTGCACTGGGAAGGGTAAACAAAAAGACCCACTTAAACAAATGGCCAAAAAGCAAGGATGAATACTACTCAATCAAAATCATCAGAGAAAGAAGAAAAATACACACATAAATTGTTTTAATAATAACCGTTCATAATAATAGTGCTGAACCTTAATCATATTATTCTTAATAATAATTTTAAAATGTGCTACAAAACCCCACAGTCTTACAATGGTGTGACAAAATAGATTTACTCTCTCAATACAGTTTTAATTTAAAATAACTAAGATACATCTCTATTTACAAAAATTTATTTTTATAAACTTATTTTCCAAATCAGTTTTAAAAAAATGTTTCTCAGATAACTTACTTGATGGTTTATAAAATCTATACCACCATATCATAGGATATTGACTGGGTTTAATATTGGCAATAATAATCTTTCTAGGCGCTCTAATGACTAAATAGTATTGCGTTTTACAACAAGTAAGCAAGTAGCAAATATAACAATATTTAACTTTCATTGAATGATTACCAAGATCATGCTCTGTATGTTTGATATTTATTGTTTCATCTGATCTTCATCATAAAACTACAAGGTAGGTTTCATACCCATTTTATAGATGTGCAAATTGAAACTTAAACACATATTTATATGTTACTTGTCAAGCATCACATAGCCAATAAGTAACTCAGTTTATACTTAAATTTTATATTTAAGTCTGTTTGTTGTATAAATATATGATTTCCCTTTATTCTGATTTGAGAAGGAGTGTAAAGCCACCTTTTAAATAGGTGCTATTCTGCAAAGGCTTTGCAATTTGTTTTAATCAGTATTAAAATGACTTAGGGCTTACCACGTTCCTCACATTTCATATTCAAATATCATTGATATAGGCAGTGAAATACCTAACCACAACATTTCATAATCCAAATCCCAAGACAAGTGTTTCCCTGAAACAAAAACACGGAAAATAGAATTCAAAATTTAGGCCACAAACCTGTTTCAGGCTCAATGGAAAAATAAGGCTGCCCCTCCAAGATACTATAAACCAACTTTGCACTGTTTCCATAAACTGGGTCATCAGCATCGGTAGCTGTTACATTAGTGACAGACGTACCTAACAAAAAAAGAGAGTAATAATAATAATTAACACATTATTCTTTGCTAAATGCCACATTCTACCAATCATATCATACAGAAATCCATGTGTTAGAAAAAGTAGAAAAGAAATTGCTATAAAAATACAGTGATAAACTGCTCTGTCATAATTGCAACTATATTCAAGTGTTTTGAAAGAAAGGATATTGCTAGACTAAAGTAGTATATAAATATAGCCTTTATAGTATCTGTGTTATTTAAGATTCCTTTGTAGCTTTCATTTTAAAGACACCTAATAGATGCACGTGGTCTTGAAGACTAGGCAAAGGAATCACATCAAAGGAATATGAAACATAAGGTTGATAATATAATATAGCATGTAGTATTTAAGTTTTGCTAAGGCACAAATGAAGGTGCCTGAAAAAAATTGGCTTCTGAAAGAAGCTGTACAGAAGTATCAAAAGAATGTTCTATCCTATCTTATTTAATTCTTCAGAATATAAAATTAGATTGCAACCACCTATTAATCAGCATGCCTAGGCAATTCGACTTTATGGATAATAGGAAAAAAAACTTTCTTTTTCAGATTTTATATTTTTTATTCACTCATTCATTAAACAATTGAGCACATATAGCTAGCCTGATATGGAGTAAATATATTAAGATCAAATCTCTACAATCAAGTAGCTTACAGTTTGGGGAGGAGGAAGAAGAGAAGTGGATAAATATACACAGAAATTCATCCAAATGTAATATCACCAATTATGGAGTCCCCATTTAGTCCAGCACAGACAGTGTGATCTGAAACAACTCACTAGGAGAAACTGCATTTGAATGAAATTTTTAAAGAAAGGTAGCATTTAACCAAGAGAAGGGCAGAGAAGGAATTCCAAGAAATAAGACAAGCCTAAGTAAAGGCAAAGTAGTATGAAAGATTATGAGAAATTCTGGGAACTTCTAAAAATGGGGAGAAAGTGTAAAAGGCTGGTGCAATAACAAGAATCATGTCCTGTGAAGTCAGGGACTGTGTCTTCCTCATCCAGTAAGTGCGGGACACCAGACACAAAATAGTTGTAAAACATAAATTTGCTAATTGAATAAATAAGTAATCTGATAATGTAATGAGAAATGGTAGGGTAAGTAGGTATCACAGATCAGTTTTCTGGAAAGTAGACTCTGAGCCAAAGATTTATTACAAACTTTTTAGTGAGAGTACTCTTTGATCAATACCTATGGGGGAGTCGGAGTCAAAAGAAGAATACTGGTCAGAATTATTTGGGCTGTGATGCAGTCACAACAAAGGCCTCAGAGTACTCCACTAGAATAACTATTGCTGAAATGAAGCCAGGCTTGTATATTTCAGCACCTAACAGTTATGGGATGTGAGATGCCCTGAAAATGGAGCCTTGGCCTTGTGTTCTTTTTTAGCCAAGGCCAACTAAAATGTGGTGTCAGGGTCATCAGTGCCGGGTTGTGAGCAATCAACACTCCTATCAACTGGGCAGTGTCTTTTCTGAAGGAGATGAAGGTATTTCTGAGAAACATACCTCAGTGTTTACTTTAAACAAAGTATAACTTATCACCATACACAAAAATCAACTCTAAATGAATCAAAGGCCTAAATGTAAAACTTCAAACTATAAGAATCTAGAAAATGCAGGAGACACCTTGATAGAAATCAGAGTTTGCAACCAATTCCTGATCAAAACCCCAGGTGTCCATGCAATAAGTGAAAAGATACACAAGTGAGAACTTATTAAACTGAAAAATATCTGCAAAGAAAAAGAAACCATCAAGAGAGCATAGATACAGCCCATGGAATGGGAAAAAAATATTTACCAACTTTATATCTGATAAATGCCTAACATCCAGGATGTACAAGGAACTCAAATGTGCCAAAAGGAAAAAAGACAAAAACAAAAACAAATAGCCCCATTAAAATGTGGACAAAATACATGAATAGACACTTCTCAAAAGAAGATATATGAGCAGCCAACAGACACATGAAAAAGTCCTCAGTGTCACTAATCATCAAAGAAATGCAAATCAAAACCACATTCAGATACCACCTAACCCCAGTAAGAATTAATAAAACAAACAACAATAGATGCTGGTGAAGATGCGGAGGAGAGGGAATGCTTCTACACAGCTAGTGGGAATGCAAACTAGTTGAACCTCTATGGAAAACAGCATGGCAATTTCTAAAATAACTGGAAATTGACCTTCTGTATATCCCAGCAACCTCCCTACTGAAAATATAACCAGAGGATCTCAAAGCAATCTACCAAACCTGCACACACATATTTATTGCAGCACTATTCACAACAGCAATAACATGGAGTCAACTACTCTGCCCGTTGAAACTAGACTGGATTTTTTTAAAATGTGGTACATGTACACAATGGAATATTACAGTCAGAAAGAAGGGATAACATATGGACTTTGCAGCAACTTTGTTGGATTTAGAGTCTATCATACCCAGTAATCTATCACAGAAACAAAGAACAGAGTACCTCATGTTCTCACTCATAAGTGGACCCTGAACATTTACCATAATACTGTAAGAAAAGGACTGGCAGTAGAGGGATACTGCCAGTGTGGGGGGGGGGGGGG
>CAUYQG010087319.1:0-40565 GCA_963574415.1 Tarsius wallacei
GTGGTAGTGCGTGCCTGTAGTTCCAGCTACTTGGAAGGCTGAGGCGGAAGGATCGCTGGAGCCCAGCAGGTCGAGGCTGCGGTGGCCGGGAGCGGCCACTGCACTCCAGTCTGGGCGACAGAGTGAGACTCCAACTCAAAATAAATAAATAAATAAATAAAATTTCTTCATCAGGATAAAGAAATCAATGACCACGCTAACCTAAGGCCCATGAGAATTCCAGCAAAACTCATTATCAAGTTGCTTGTTCTCTCCAGTCCTTCTCCACCTAAGCCCTTGAACCCCTTCGATGAGGCATTCAGCTCCTCAATGCCCAGTCAGCTCCTATCAAAGTCACTCATGACCTCCACATTGCTAAATCCAATCATCACTTCTCAGACCTTATCTCACTGACCCCAAAAGTAGTAATAAATACAGCGGTTCTTTCCTTTCTTCTTGAAAGACTGTGTTGTGGTTGGTTTCCAAAATGCCAAGCTGTCTCATTTCTCCACCTACCTCAATGACCATACTTTCTTAGTCTCCTTTGCTGCCGCTTGTCTCCCAAACTTTTTTGTTTTGTTTTGAGTTGAGGTCTCACTGTGTCATCCAGGCCAGGGTGTTGGAGTACAGTGGCATGGCCACAGCTCACCACAGCCTCCAACTCTTGGGTTCAAGTGATCCTCCTTGCCTCAGTCTCCCCAGTAGCTGGGACTACAGGCACATGCTAGCACGCACAGCTAATTTCTTTGATTTTGTGTAGAGATACGGTCTCACTATGTCGCCCAGGCTAATCTTGAACTCCTGGACTGAAGCAACCCTCCTGCCTCGGGCTCCCAAGTAGCTAGGATTACAGATGCATGCTGCCACACTCAGCTGCTTTTTTTTTTTTGTAGAGATGAGGTCTTGCTATGTTGTCCAGGCTGGTCTGGAGCTCCTGGGATGAACCAATCCTCCCACCTCAGCCTCCCAAAGTGCTGAGATTACAGGCATGAGTCACAGCCCCCAGCCATCTCCCAAACTTTCAAACAATGAAGTATCCCCAGAGCTGAATTCTTATTACCTCTAGAACACGTTGCCTAATCAATCCTGGTGGCCTTATTCAGCCTTATCTATTTAAAAATACTACACTGCCTACTCCCAGCTATTTTCTTCCATCCTAGACCTCACCTCTGAACTTCCAGGCACATATATTCAACTGCCCCGGGAATACTGAAGAGTGACTTCAACCTAAAATGTCCAAAAACTATCCTCATTCCCCACCATACCTGCTCCTCCTATGGTCTTCAGAAATGGCAAGTGGATCCTTCTAGTTGCTCAGATCTAAACACAGGTCTTATCCTCCTTCCATCCCACCTCCAACATAGCAGCAAATCCATCCGCTTTACTGTCAAAACGCTCATCTCCTGCCTGGATGGGAGCCCCAGCTGCTGGCTGGGTTCCCCACCAGCCTCCTTCAATCTATGCTTACTCTCGCAGCCAGGTGCCCCTTTCGAAGGTAAAGGCGCTCAAGTCACTCTTCTCCTCAGATTCCACCAATGACTCCCCATTTCACTCAGCACAAAAGCCAAGTCCTAACCGAGACCTGCGTGGCTCCAGGGTGAGGTCCCCACTATTTCTCCGTCCCCTTCTGCCATTCTCCCCCCACCTGTTCCCCTCCAGCCACACACTGCTAAAAAAAAAATGAGATTTATTTATAAACATTGTGCATTTATTCTTGCATGTTTATACTTCAGTTACTTTCAAAGTACTCTTCGTTGGATGCAATCTACCCATTGAGATGCTTTTTCCACTGCTCAAAACAGTTTCTGAACTCGGTCATTTTATGTCTTTTAGTCCTTCTGCGTTTTTTTGTTTCACCTCTTTCACATCGGCAATATGTTTCCCTTTGAGGAATTTTTTCATCCGGGGAATCCAAAAATATGTCACGCGGCATGAGATCAGGTGAACAGGGAGGGTGGGGCACAGGGGTCCTGCAGGTTTTGGCCAACAACTGCTGAACAATCAGCGTGGTGTGGGCAGGTGCACTCGTAAATCACCCATCATGAAATGGGCAAACACATTGAAAGAATCTCCAAAAAAGAATTCACTGAAGCCGAACGCAGCCTCTCACAACAATGCTGATGCCGATGGGTTCCTAGTATACTTATCTAGTGAGAGAGCCTATACTACAAGGGGCCTGCCCTTCAAAAGATAATTCCAGTGTTGCTGGGTGCCCCCTCATATTGTTGGAAGCATCAGTCTTGGGCCTTTGCACTTGCTGGACCATCTGCCTGAAACATGATGCCTCCAGCTACAGACACAGGATAAGGATACAATTTTACCATCTCAACAAGGGCATTTTGGGAAGGAAAAAGGGGCCTGCTTAAATTACACCAGGACAGGCCGGGCTTGGTGGCTCAGCCTGTAATCCCAGCACTTTGGGAGGCTGAGGCGAGTGGATTGCCCGAGCCCACAGGTTTGAGACCCGCCCGGGCAACTTGGCGAGACCTCGTCTCTACAATAAATCAAAAATTAGCTGGGTGTGGTGGCACCCGCCTGTAGTTCCGGCTACTTGGAAGGCTGAGGTGAAAGGATCGCCGGACCCCAGCAGGTTGAGGCTGCGGTGGCCGGGAGTGTGCCACTGCACTCCAGTCTGGGCGATAGAGTGAGACTCCAACTCAAAAAAAAAAAATTACACCAGGACAAAAGGCACAAACCCAGACTCTCCCAGACCAAGTAGGGAGTGCAGTCTCCTGTCCAGACAGCCCCAACTTCTCTCCCTACAAGTCGGCTCCAACATCGTCCTATTATTTGAGTGCAGTGGCTCACATCTGTAATCCTAGTGCTTTGGAAGGAAAAGATGGGAGGATCGCTTGAGCCTAGGAGTTTGAGACTGACCTGGACAACATGGTGAGACCCTGTATCTACAAAAAAATGTTTAAAAACAAAACAGCTTCTAAAAAAATAATCTTATTAGAGAGCATTTCCCCAGCCAGCTGCATAACACAGCAACCTCTCCCTTCACCCCACAAGCCATGTCTCCAACTTTGATCCCATTCCTTGATAACACTTACTACTCACCCATAAGAAAACATCATTTTTAATGGTCTCTCCGCCCTTTAAACACAAGTGCTTTCAAAAGATTAAAAGGATTATAAGTTGAACATGCTAAAAATAAATCAGGAAAAAATGGCTCTGGCAACATTTCTGTATACCACATTCTTACCACCTTCACAAAAAGATGTTGATAAGCATGTCTAGTTATAAAGTAATCTTGCCAAGTCGGCAAACAGTATCAGGAATTTATTAGCAGGAGGGTGGGAAAAAAATGAAGGCAATTTTCTACCAAATATTTTAGCAACACCCTTGAAGAAAAGAATACTTCATGATCTTCAAATGTCACTGGGATAAAAAGAGAGAGCTTGTGTTAAGTGCTGGACACTCGAGAAAGAACACGCAACAGGTGGGAGCTTTCACTACCAGAGAGGCCACTTAGGATTCTGGTTAAAACACGTGACCCACATTTTGTGTGATAAAAATCGCATAAACAATACAAGCATCCCTAAACATGTCTCTTCAAAGTGCTCTCTCCATATCCAAAAAAGCCCCTGTCATGTCCCACATGAAAACATCACCTTTGTCTTGTGACTATGCCTGTGCTCATGCGTGTTCAAGCACTGGCATGCTTTAAATATGTTTTAGGTGGCTTACCAGGGCACCAACTGTCACCAGAGAAAAGATCCCACTGGAAAACTGGACGGTTGTAAAAGAAAAACTAAAAATAGTCACTGTGACTTACTAAGAGAATTTACTACGGGGCAAAGATCTTTCTAAGCACAGAGAACAGGAGTTTAACCCCATCACCATCCCAGAGACTGTCTCTTAGCCATTATGTCATCTTTCATTCCCTTGAAGCCTGACACCTGTTAAGTCCTTTGTCCTGAGACCAAGGACAGAAACAAACAGTCACCTTCTGTGTGGCCCACAAGAGGTTCGCAGTCATGCTCCCTGTCATTACAAAGCACTGCAAAGAATCCATTGAGTGTTAGAGGTCCAGCTTTATTGAAATCACCCACAGCAGTGAGGACCTGTAGCCTCGTGGCTTCCTGATTCTCACTCCCTGCTCACCGTGAGTTGACTGACTCTCAGTCTCGCTTTCCGTCTTCCTCCACGTTCATCCCTGTATTACAGGGACGGGAAGGTTTAAGGCCATATTTCTCAAGTCCTCACCAGGGTTCTGGGTGGATCCTATGAACAAGATGCTTTCGCTTGGGACTGGGAAGATGGTGAGGAGATGATGGTTCCTGTTTACGCAGGGGACGTATTCCACATTCTACCATCTGGTCCCAGTTTCACAGATGTGGGGTAGCTGGGACACGGGCAGTGACTTCCTGGAGTTGCCTGGGTAGGGGCAGTCATGTTCTGACCCCCAGAACAAAAGTTGCAGACACGTGAACCTGAAGCCTGGCTGGGGCTTGCTGACTTCCACGCCTTCAGCTTTCCAAGAAGGCAGTAAGCCCCTCGTTTCCTGTTTCAGGTTCCTTTCTACTTGAAATTCGCTTCTGCGTCAGTTGCCAACATCTCTGGGTCTCAAACTTGCCCTTCTATTTAGCCTGTGACACTGGAACTGGAACACTACAAGCCATGTTCCAACACTATAAGCTGGCTCCCTGCTGGGCTGGGGGGGGCTGGAGAGGGGAGAAGGAATAGAGACAAGAGAAATACACACCAACACATACTCTCCAAGTCTCGAGACAAAAAGAGAAACTTCCTCCTTCCTGTTTGCCTCCTGGGGTCTTCCTGTCTGCTTCCAATTCCCTGAGTCTCTTCTTCAACCAAGCAGTGGGGATGGTGGTTTCAATAAAACTTTATTTGCAGAAACAGGTGTTGGGGCAGCCCTCTCTTGAGGGTTGTTGTCAGCCGGCCCCTGCCCTGGAGTTTTCTTATTACACTTTAGTTATCTAGTTGCAAATGACATACTTAATTGGCAATTTTTTTTTTTGAGTTGGGGTCTCACTCTGTTGCCCAGGCTGAAGAGCAGTGGCAAAATCACAACTCACCACAGCCTCAAACTCCTGGGTTCAGGCAATCCTTTTGCCTCAGCCTCCCGAGGAGTTAGGACTACAGGTATACACCACCATGCCTGGCTAATTTTTTAATTTCTTTGTAGAGACGAGGTCTCGTTATGTTGCTCAGGCTGGTCTTGAACTCTTGGGCTTAAGCGATCCTCCCACCTCGGTCTCCCAAAGTGCTGGGATTACAGGCATGAGCCACCGTGCCTGGCCCTTAACTAACAATTCTTAACATTGAACTACTCTGTTGAAATAACTGATGTGGTTTTTATCTCTTAAGGAGGACTTAGCTGCCATCATTCCCCGAACTGAACTCTGTTACTGTAGTTGGTATGAGAAGTGGTTCTAAGAATCAGTCCAAAGGTGGGAAACTGGCATTAATCATTTCACTAGGTTGGATTTAAAGGCACTGAAGACCTAATTGAAGACCTAATCATTAATGAAAAAAGAAGGTATTTGCTGTCTATGGCAAGTAGGATCAAAACAGTCATGAAAGTGATCACCTATGATCTCCTTTCTTCCCCTCTGCAGTGATCTTCCTGCCTCTTCTTGGAACCCAGAGGTGAATCAGATGCTCTGTTCCGGAATCCTTCTCTCCTGATCCAGCCAAGTTCCCCTGGAGTTCTCAAAATCAGAGACAACTGGCCAAGCTCTAGGAGCAGCAAGTTATTTCAAAAGAAAGTCCCAAGTGATGCAGACCTTTAAACTGGAAATTAGTATTTATCAAAGGTGCTTGACAGAGGCAGAATGGATTACTCACATTCTGCCTTGAGGCATGATAAAGTAACTGGTATGCCAGATATATGGACAGCTAAAAACTGGAAAATGTATATGAAACACATTGCTTTCAGACATTGCATAACAAGCGACACAGGATGATGATCCTTGGAAGAAGAGAGGTTTATGAGTCATACCATAGCTGAGGCTTTCTGAAGGGAGGTACTTTCCATATCGGGCTTCAGAGAAGAGAAGACCAAACCCAGGATGCTGATCGCACTGCTATGAGGAGACAGAGACTGGAGTTGGAGCTAGAGATGCTAGGTGTTTGGGAATTACAGAGCAGCATACTGGGCAGGAAAGAGCTACACAAAAAGAGCTTGAGTAATCTACAAAGGTCCCCTTGTGTCCCCAAGCAAGCACTAGGTTATACATGAGTAGGGTGAGACAACATGAGATTTGGGGTGGGGGGGGAACCAAACTAACCTTGAATTCCATAGCAATAGAAAACGAATGCAAGTATTTTTTAAAGAGCATAGGTGTTTTTATTTTGTTGAAGTCTAATTGTGTGTGTGTGTGTGTGTGTGTGTGTGTGTATGTGTGTGTGTGTGTTTAAAAGAAAACCATCAGGGCTGTAAGATGAACAGATTTCCAGAGCACACTTAAGATTAAGAGATATTTAAGTCCCAACCATCCATGATGGAAGAACTGCAGTGAACACCTAGGGTCTTAGATGGCAGCGCCAAAGGGTTGTAACTTGATAGGAAAGCCAAAGTAGTTCCAGAGTAAAGGCTACTGCAGACTCACGAAGATCTGCCTGCCGAAACTCAATATTCTCTAAAGAAAAACAACAGAAGCCAGACACTCAAGAACAAAATATGAATAATCAGCACACAATTAAAAAATTACTAGAACGCAAAATAACAGAAACATGTGACCTGTAACCAAGAGAAAAGATTAGCAAATAGAAACAGACCCATAAGTAATAGAGAAGTATAACATAGAAAAAGTTTAAAAGAGCTATCATAAATATAATGAAAGATTTAAAGGAACTCATGAATATTATAAAGAGAAATGAGAGAACCAAAAGGAACCACTGCAGCTGGGAGAAAACAATATTTGACAAGTGCAAGTCCTGCATACTGAACACTACAAAATACTGCTGAAAGAAATTAAAGAAGAACTAAGTAAATGAGAGCTATCCCACGTTCATGAATCGCAAATCGTAATGCTATTGAATGTCACATTTCATTAAATCTGTAAGTAAATGTAAGGGCAATCTCCATAAAACCCCAATAGGCTTTTTTGAGAAATTAACCAGATTCTAAAATGTATACAGAAATGCAAAGGTTCTAGAACAACCAAAACAATCTTGAAACAAAACAAAGTTGGAGGGTCTCAAGACTTGTTAGAAAACTACCATAATTAAAACAATGTGAAACTAGGTATGAAGAGAGATATGTATAGGAACAGAATAAACTAGAGGGTCTAGCAAAAGAGTCACATACATGCTCAATCCATTTCCAATATAGACACAAGATATTTCAGTATGGAAATAATAGTACTTTTCAGAAACAGTGCTGGAGAAACTAGGTATCTATATGGGATATAAACTGAACCACAAGCCTTACCCCATATCATGCACAAAAATAAATCACAGACTTAAATTTATAAGCTAAAACTATAAAACTCCTGGAGGAAAACTATAGGAGGAAATCTTCCAGTCCTAAAGTACATATACCTTAGAGCACCAAGGTTCTAGTCGGACCAAATAAATAACAAAATAAGAAGAAAGTGAAAAAGAAATTAGACTTCAACAAAATAAAAACACCTATGCTCTTCAAAAAATACTTGCATTCGTTTCCTATTGCTATGGAATCCATTAACACAAATTTGGCTGCTTAGAACATCATGTACATATATCTCTGTTTCTGTGGACTGAGAGTACAGGCATAGCTTAGTTGAATCTGCTGCTCAGGACCTCCTCACAAGGATATAAAAAGGTGTTGCCATGCTGGGGTCTCACTTGAAGACCTGGCTGGCTAGAGAAGGACCTTCTCCCAACCTTCCTCAGGCTATTGGCAGGACTCAGCTCCATGTTATTGTAGGACCAAGGTGTTCATTTTCTTGCTAACTGCAGGCAAGGGCCACTCTGAGCTCTGGTCTATAGTTTCTTGCCACACAGCTGTCTCACAGTTAGGCAGCTTACTTCTTAAAGCCTTCAATGGAGAAAACTCTCACTTCAGTCTGCTAAGATGGAGGCTTATATAATGCAACATAACCAAGGAAGTGACACTCATCACCTTTGCTGTATTCACTAGTCAAAAGTAAGTCGCAGGCTTCACATGTACTCAAGGGGAAGAAATCAGGCAAATGTGTGAACATCAAGAGGCAAGAATTACTGGGGTCATCCTAAGGTCTATCTTTCCTAACACAGGTAAAAAAAAAAATGAATAGGCAAGAGAAAGACTGGCAGAAAATATTTGTAATACACATTCTGAAACATGGCTTATATCCAGATTATGTAAAGAATGCCTAGAATTCAATACTTTTAAAAATATTTACAACCCAATTTCAAAAATGGGCAAAAGTTTGAAAGAGACTTCAACAAAGGAAGATTTCAAAATGACCAATAAGCACAAGAAAAGACGCTCGACATGATTAGTCATCGGGAAATTAAAACCACAATGAGCTACCACTAGTCCATAAATCCACTTAGTCAGTACACACAAATGGCAATATTTCACAATGAACTGCAAGCAAACAAGAGGCTGTGAGGCCCAGGGACAACCCTTCTCACTTGGAACTCCACACTAGCCTCCTCCTTCCCATTTGTCCCAGACCCCCTCCGAGTCAGTGTGCCGGGAGTAAAGATTGGGGGTGCTCACGGAAAGCTACATGTATTATCAACAAAGTTAACTTCTTTTAACCTAAGAAATCACATTTCCCCCCTGCATTGTAATATATCATCTAGTCCCCACTTGGGGTACACACCATCACCCACCTTGTTTCAAAACCGCTGATCTCATCTATGTTACAGAGCTTAGAGGTTATTTTGGCAGCAACTGAAAAACTCAAAACACAGACATAAACCCTAATAGTTTGTGGCATGTGATGTCCAAGCCTGGACATATTTACTGAGCAAGTGAAGGACACTTTGGATCCATCTGGGTCTCTGAGATAAGCCCCTTATTTCCCCACACTTATATGAGGGATGAAGTCAGACCCAATGCTCCCATTCGTGAGCCACTTACTTTGTCCCTGCCTTGTTTGTTTAAACATCAGCGTCCTGAGGCCTTCAATGCTCAACTCAGGCATTCCACTAGAGAGTTACTGCATATCTAATTGATTGCTCCAGGATTCTGCTTTTATTCCACACCTACCAAATGACATTTTAATGAAGCTAGAAATGCCTTTCACCTGACTAAAGAATGAGCAAGGAGCAGCAGGGAGAAGAAAAAGAAGACATTAGTCAGAAATAGGAAGTATCCCTTTGAGTATTGAACAAAAAAAGTATATAATGCTATGTTGCCCCTCTGCTCAGCAGATACTGCACACACAGAAATCGTTATACTAACAGATGAAGTTCCAAACTGGTTAAGGAAGAATCATTCTTAACAGAGAGGGGGAAGTCAGGCACACACCCAGAAAACCTTCTCAATTTGGCATCACAAATCACTCCTTGGTCTAGGTAAACCAGAAGTCTCAATTTGTGCTGCAAATCACATTGTGCTATGTAAAGTTAGAGTCCAGTTCTTGGATTCCAGAGAAAACCTTGTATCTAGGAAAATATAGGCTCATTTCTTAGTTCCCTCCGGAAAAAGAAGGTCTTTTTTTTTTTAAGGCCGTGGATACCTTGGGATGGGAAACCCATCAGGAAACAAGGGTGCCTCAGGTGCAGACACTCTGGCTATGCTCACAGGCTGTGTGGACTCAGCCAAGGGTCCTGGGAACCTCTGCAGTAACAATCTCTTCTCCACCAATGTGCCATTTTGGCATACTCAGTTTCTACCTCCGAGTAACATCAACTTGCACTTGGCTCCTCATGGCTACCCAGTCACTGCCTCATCAGCGTGGCTTTTAAATAGAAGATCTTACCGATAACTGGGAAATTATCTTAAGTGTGTTCATTCATGCATTCATTTATTGAGTACCTAATATGTGCAAAGCACTGTTCTTAAAGGTGGCGATGCTCAATTTAAACAACAACAACAACAAAATCAGGTTTTTTTCCATGGACCTTAAAAATCTAAGGGACTAGAAGGAGACAACAAAATATAAATTATTTCACAACAGCAAGAAAATAAAAAACCTGATTGATAAATGGGCAAAGGACTTGAATAGACATTGCTCCAAAGAAAATCTACAAATGGCCAATAAGCAAATATAAAGATGCTCAATGTCAATCATCATTAGGGAATACCTATAATCCCAGCACTTTGGGAGGCTGAGGCTAGAGGATTGCCTGAGCCCGGGGGTTCGAGACCAGCCTGGGCAACTTGGTAAGACCTTGTCTCTACAATAAATCAAAAAATAAGCTGGGCGTGGTAGTGTGTGCCTGTAGCTCCAGCTACTTGGAAGGCTGAGGCTGAAGGATTGATTACCTAAGTGTGCAGTTCAGTGGCATTCAGTGCATTCATATTGTGGCCATGAGTGTGCCATTGCACTCCAGGCTGGGTGACAGAGTGAGACTCCAACTCAAAAAAAAAATTGGGAAAAAAAAAAGCATTGGCAAGAAATTAGAAATCTTGTCCACTGCTGGTGGGGGTATGAATCATTGCAGTTCCTGTGCAAAACAGCATGGCAGTTCCTCAAAAGGTTAAACATAAAATTACCATATGTTCCAGCAACATCACCTCTGGGTATACACCCCCAAAAATTGAAAGTAGGGTCTCGAAGAGATATTTGTATACCCATTTTCACAGCAGCACTATTCACAATGGCTAAAAATTGGAAGCCACTCAAGTGTCCGTTGATGGATAGATGGATTGACAAAATGTGGTATTGGCATACCACAGAATATTACTCAGTCTTAAAAAGGAAGGAACTTCTGTCACGTACTTCAACATGAACGAACCTTGAAAATATTCTGCTAAGTGAAATAAGCCTGTCATAAAAATCACAAATACTGTATGATCCCACTCCTATGAGCTACCACCAGCTGTCAAATTCATAGAGATAGACAGTAGAATGACTGCCAGGGACTGAGGGGAGGTGGGAACGGCGAGTTGTTTAATGGAGGCAAAGTTTCCATTTGGAAAAACAAAAAAGAGTTCTGTGGATGGACAGCGGTGACGGTTGCACAATATGAATGCACTGAATGCCACGGAACTGCACACTTAAAAGGTGGATTTCACCACAGTTTACACACAGATACACACACACTGAGTATTTTCAGTGATGGAGAGTTCTACAGGGGAAAAGAAAGACAAGGAGGACAGGGAACGCTGGGAAGCCCGGGACTCTTGGGCAGAGGGAAGGTTTCCAAAGCACCCCAGAGCACGGACAAATTAGACTGCAGGAGATGAGGCGTAACTTGGGATTCGGGGCTTGTTCCAAGCACGAGAAAGGGTAAGAGACGCACTGGGATGAGCCCTGAAGCATCTCGCCAGAGGGTGGTGTCTTGCCAGTGATGTCTTGGAAACAGCTTCTGGCTCCTCCCCAGACTCCTGCCCTTGGTCTTGTGACGGGGCAGACAGCATCTTGGTGCTCACGTTCAGATTTATGGCCTTCCCAACTTGCAAGTATGGAAACCTCCGGACTGTGCCTCCTCCCTTGAAAAGTATAATGAAACGTGTCATCTGCCCTAGTGCTGGCATTTAAATATATTGCCAGGAAGGGTGGCTAGGGGTGCCTGCCAGCAACGAGGCCCTTGTTAAAAGTCTGACAACGGAGACCCTCTGTTCAGCTCTTGTTTTCATATCAACCTGCTCCACAGGTTGCTGGTGACATTCAAATCAGCTCCTGCGGCTGGTCTCATCAGTGGCTTTTGGCCACAATGGGACGGGTGCAGGTTTACAAAATACTCAGAGAATGACATTACTCAAGTCTCCAGGAGCTGGTGGCATTGGGATGTTAGTGCATGTGTACTGCATTACTATATCAATGTAAACAACTCCTAACACTTGCGTATTGGCTTTATTTTAAGGCTTGTACTAGAAAGAAAATCCGTCAGGTTGTCCTACACTGGAGTCATTCTACACTGGAGTTAACCATCACCGCTTAATGCAATCACAATAGGCTCTGTGAATACTTCATATGTAATGATTAAAGCCAAACCAGATTAAAACTATCCCATTTGAAATGAACAGTTCTAGGTGATGATGAGGCAACATTCCAAGCTTAACTGTTTGATGTTTAAAGAGAAGGCTTTCTGACATCCGTTCATAAATAAAAACAGAAAGTCAACACAGTCACATTTTATGATTTTTTTTTTTTTAGCAAATCATGAGCCCTGGTTATCAATCACAGCAGAAACAAATAAAGAGTTTAACACAGCTGAAGCAAATACGACTTTTGAAAAATGACTTACATCCAGAGAATCCTCCTTCAATAAGATGAGGGCCATATTCTGGGACACCAGTCGGCAGGAATACCCTGGAACAGAGAAGAGACAACACGTGTGAATTTCTCGTTCCTCCCGTGAGCTCACCCGTTTTCGGCCGTTATTTAAATCCAACCTCCCTCCTTTTGTCTGTCTGCTTGCCATGTTAAGCCTAGCAGTTCAAACAGAGGAACGGGGCCAGAGAGAGAGTAAGGAGAAAGAAGTTTAAACACGTGTTGATTCTCGCAGACAGCATGAATAAAACTGGTTGGGCACGTCTCCATAACTAAAGGCTAAAATAAATACTTATCAACTTTCTGTGGGTTTTTCTTTCTCCTTGTATAACATTAGGATGAGCCTTAGATGACCTAAAACAACAGCAAACACTTTAGCTAGACAAAAGGAACTGAAAAGTGGTGCTAAATCGGCATAAATGTGCATCCTGGAGCATCAAGATCTCTTCTTTCCTTTAAAAAAAGTAGGCAACTCTCACAACAGGCTTCAAAGGAAGATCTTGAAGGAGTCACTTTTCCTGCCAAAAGTTCAAAGCAATCCCCATTTTCAAAATAAACCTGAATTGGGTTTTTAAAAAAGTTTGCTTGCAATAATAATATTCCTAGTTCTCATCAACACTTCCCATATATATAGGCTGGGCACGGTGGCTCAAGCCTGTAATCTCAGCACTTTGGGAGGCCAAGGTGAGCGGATTGCCTGAGCCCACAGGTTCGAGAGCAGTCTGGGCAACTTGGGGAGCCCTCATCTCTATAATAAATCAAAAATTAGCAGGGCGTGGTAGCACACACCTGTAGTTCCAGCTACTTAGAAGGCTGAGGCAGAAGGATCCCCGGAGCACAGCAGGTCGAGGCTGGGGTGGCCATGAGTGTGCAGCTGCACTCCAGCCTGGGTGACACACTGCCACTCCAACTCGAAAAAGATAATAATAATAATTATATATATATATATATATTTTTTTTTTTTGAGTCAGGGTCTCACTCTGTCTCCCAGGCTGGAGCGCAGCGGCACAATCGTGGCTCGCCACCGCTTCAACCTCCTGTGTTCAAGCTATCCTCCCATGCCAGCCTCCTGAGTACCTAAGACTACAGGAGTGCCACCACACCTGACTAATTTTTTAAATTTTTTTGCAGAGACGAGATCTCACTATGTTGCCCAGGCTGGTCTCAAATGCTTAGGCTCAAGCAATCTCCTTGCCTCGACCTCCCAAAATGCTGGAATTACAGGCATGAGCCATCTTGCCGGGCCTCGTTTTTAAATGAAGTCATGTCACATCTACAAGTTAAGCAAGACAGACCCTTCTACTCTTCCTCCCAGTAGAGGAACATATTTTCTGTGACGTTCTGGGCTATCTCCTGCTCAGGTTTTACCCTGGGGACCACACACACAGACCAAACCAAGGGTCTCTTAGGATGCCCTCTCCAAACCACACCTTCTGTGGAAAGGCAGTGGTTCCAGCCTCGAAGACCAGTGGGGTCTGCCAGGGCACTGGTCTGTCTTTTCAGATCACCTTTCAGATCACCCTGTGTCCTCTCAGTGTCTTTGAGAGGGCAGGCGGCCACATGTGCTTCTCACCAGCCCCCATCTCAATCTGTCTACTGAGAAAGGCAAGGAAATCAGTCCTTCCACACCAAAAATCAGCCTCACAGCCCTTGGATACCCAGTTTTTCTTTGTATACCCAGTTTTTTTCTCAGCATCTTAAGATGAAATAAATCATCAGCTTGAAGAATTTCAACCTTAGAGCGAGTATGTGATGTCAAGGAAGGGCCTTAGCCAATACTGCTCCCGAGCATAGGACAGCCTGCATTCTCCTTGAAGGACAACAAAAACTTTCTTCTCACAGATGCTATGTTTAACTAGACGAGGAGACAGGCGAATCGACAAGAAACAGAATCGCTGCGTTCATGTGCTCAGGCCTCATCAGTCACTTCCTTTCTCGTCCTTAAGACCCTAATAACAGGCACAAGATGAAATTCCACAAAGACAAAAATTAAGAGCCAGGACAATCAGAATGTCTATTTTTGCTTTGCTTTTTCGGGGAGGCGGTGGGAACAATACATATTTTCATTTCTTTATTTTAGAAAGTACAAAGTCTATCCTTCCTAACGACTGTCGCTTAGAATATTTTTGTAAAGCACCTGAGAGTACAATTTTAAAGCACAACATTATGGCTTTTAATCCAAATGTTACTTCATTAAAGTAATATCAAAAAATGTAGAGTGCATGCTGTTAACAATAGTTATCTCAAGGGAATGAGATGATCTCCCTTGTTAAAACCACCACATGTTGTTTTGAAAACGAAAACAAACTGAATAATTTAAAATCACAATACTACATGGGCAAATACATACTAAATCTCTAAAATTATTTTTTTAAAAAGGGAGGGAAGTAACAAGAAACAATTTTCTACATGTTTTCAAACTCATTCAAGTCTGTATTTTAACAATAGGATGAATCCATTGAGACTCTTAGAATGCCATTAAGAGTTCTGCTTAGCAGGACCAGAAGAATCGAACTCTTTGTTTCCCATTAAAATTTTACAAATGCATTCTTCCTCCCTGTAAGTTCTGAGATTGGGTCCAGAAGGGAGGTCTACATTTTATTTTCGCTTACACAAGGGGATATTGCAACTTTAATCGCTTCTCTCTATGTTAGGCTTATTCTTTCTTCTTCCCCGGAGACTTCCAGCAACTTCATGCAATGTAGACTGTTGCAAATTTAGTATAATGAATGCAGAAGTCGTTTTTTATTTGAACAACAGCTGCAGAAGCAGGCTGTAATTTTTAAGCCCTGGCTTGCTGCTTTATTTGATATTTTTCAATTTAAGCAAAAACACCATTTGAGAACTAAAGCTACACAAAGATATTGTGGAAAAACTCTTAAGACTTTTTTGCGAGCCATGGCAGGGGAGAAGGCAATCCAAAAAGCTACTGACACTTTCATGAATTTAAATATCCTATACCAGAGGCTTCTGAGAAGAAACAGATTAAGGTTTTTGTTGTTGTTGTTGTTTTTAACCTGGATACTGACGTGAGATTCTGCTTAGAGAATTATCACACAGAGCACTCGCACTAGACAGACCATGGAAGTTTAGCCCAGTTCATTGTGACTTAACCAATGTAGCCAATTAAATTGTGTCAATCCAAGTTTGGCGTGCTTGATTTCTAATGTTTTGGATAAAATGAGATCAGCTCTTGGAGAAAGGCCAGGTATGGAATGTCAATCCACACTTGTAAATTGAGGTCTAGTTCTTTAATCTCGCAATCTAACAAGACGGCCATAAAATGGCTGAGAGGAGACCCTTCGGGATTTCACTTTTTACTACAACTGAAATTAACAGCACGCTACAAAAGGGCTTAGTCCCTCTCCTACCTGGGTATAATCAACATCCAAAGAAGCCAAAATATTACAGAATCTGCGGGACTTGGGGCAGGACTTGATTTAAGACAATAAAAACATTACCAACCCAAGCCTCTCAGCTCTCTCACCCAGATTCCTTTTGTCCTTTTTCCAGTAAACCACATTGCCAAAGACACCCAGATCCAGACGACTCTGGAACCATTATTCTCAGCCAGGAATAATTTATCCTAGCTAGCCATGTATCCTAAGATCACATTGACCACACTACCCATCCCCGGGGTTCAGCATGGTGCCAGCCCTCAGGAGTGCATTGTGGGATTCTAAATATTTTCACAGAGAATCTGGCCAATCAGGGTTGGAGTGTGTGAAAAACACTGGCAGACATCACACACAGATAGCAAAAGATGGTCTCAGGCTACTCCAGGTGGGGTCTAAGAGACCCAGTCAAGAGTCCTTCTCGATCTAGAGAACCAGGGATCCTTCTCGATCTAGATGACCCGTCTACGAGGCCACACACCTGGTCACCTCTTCTGTGACCCTTCAGCCTCTCAGGAAACCTCATCCCACATCAGAACACACTGCCTCAGCCTCAGCTCCTGGGCTTCTCCAAACTGAACCATCCTTGCCTGTTCAATGCTCCGTCAGGTCGGGTTCTATTTTTCACAAATGCTCGAAGCCTCAAGTTTTAAGTCAGCCTCATTCACGAAGCCTTCCCTGGTCCATTTCCTCATCTATTTGTCCTTCTGGAAGGTGACTATTGCATGTCAAAATCGAGCACTCAGATTTTCAGCATCCTCACACCTGGGCAACCTAGGCTAAGTCACTTCATCTCTCTGTGCCTCAGTTTCACCTTCAAAAGGGGATAATAATGCCCTCTAAATTATCCAAGGAAATTAAATAAGAAACATACATAAGGCTTGACACAGTATCTGGCACATAATAGGTGACATTTGCTGTCACTGTTCCAGAAGGCCGTGCTTAACATCTCCATGGCACAGTCAGTACGGGCTCATCTATTTCCTTCTCCAATTGGTCTCATAATTACCTCATGCCCCGATGGAGGGATGTAAATCCCCCGAGTCGATCGCCAAGCCCCTGACACCAAGGCTAGCAGCAGAGAATCCGGAAATACGGGCCTGAATTTTCTATGAAAACCGACGCTTAAGATGGAAGACACTGCCATCACACCCGGTTTCACTTGAGGATGGGGCCTCGCCTTCCTTTGAACAAGCGAGGCAATGAGTTTGCAATCATTGGGCAAGCAGTCGATTTACTCACTTTTTTTTTTTTGGAGTCGGAGTCTCACTCTGTCGCCCAGGCTGGAGTGCAGTGGCCACTGCTCCCCCCAGCCTCAACCTCCTAGGCTCAGGAGATCCTTCCACCTCAGCCTCCCAAGTAGCAGCCTCAGCCTCCCAAGTATCTGGGATTACAGGCACACACCACCACACCTGGCTAATTTTTTTAAAAAAATTTTGTATAGATGAGATATCACTATGTTGCCCAGGCTGGTCTTGAACTCCTGAGCTCAAGCAATCCTATGGCCTTGGCCTCCCAAAGTGCAGGGATTACAGGCGCAAGCCACCGCACCCAGCTAACTTACTCACTTTTTAAAACCAAACTTCACAGACAATCTACATATACCCCCATTACATCATGTTGTATACTTTAAATAAATACAGTAAATTTTTTTTTGAGTTAATTTTTTTTTTTTAGTCAAGTCAGAGTCTCACTCCATCGCCCAAGCTGGAGGGCAGTGGCACGCTCACGGCCACCCCAACGTCGATCTGCTTGGCTCCAGCGACCCTTCCACCTCAGCCTTCCAAGTAGCCGGAACTATAGGTGCATGTCACCATGCCCAGCTATTTATTCATTTATTTATTTATCTATTTATTTCTTTATGGTAGAGACGAGGTCTCACCATGATGCCCAGGCTGATCTCGAACCCACAGGCTCTGGCAATCCCCTCACCTCAGCCTCCCAAAGTGCTGGGATTACAGACTTGAGCCACCGCACCCGGCCAGTAAAATTCATTTTTTAAAATGTTTAATAAACATCTAAGACCATGTTTAAAAGAAACATGGTTTTTACAAGAACCAAATGACAGGTAACAAAATGGAGGGTCGGGGCTTTTGAAAGGGGACTCAGAATTCCAACTCAGAAATGGTTGGAGATGAAAGCTATATCCAACTTAATGGCTTGAAAATGGAGTACACACTAGGATTTTGTTCCCACTCATCCTATATCCATTAGAAAAAAAAAAAAATTACAGGCTCTGAAAACTCCACGTCTGTTGCCTAACCATTTAATAGATGTTTTATCCAGTGGTAATAAGGAAATGACGACGGCACGATTCGCAAGGGCTACATCTGAAATTTCACTTTAGACTAGCTGATGCCAGATTTTTAAGCTGAAATAGAAAATTGCCAACTCCCCAAAACACAGCTAGTTAGCATACACTCAAGCACAGCACCGCAGGGTTCTGGCAACACGCCAGCTTCAAACTGCTACAACCTGCAAGCAAGGTGACTTGTTTTATCTACACCAACTCACTGGCTCCGAGGAGAAACATACATCCCGGAACTGGATTTGACTAACTATATTTATTTCCGAGGCGTGATCAAAAAAGTTACATTTAAAAAAATAAATCCTTCGACTATGAAATAGATATTTAAAAAAACAAATGCTGAAGAGAGCCAAAAACCCCAAACACTAAACACAACAAAAGTCCCCGCATCCAAAGACAGACTCCTGGGGTGCAGAGCACTAAGAAAATGCTGATTAGAAACATAAAGGTCGACAATCATACGATATCCCAATCGCAGAGACGTTAAAATGGAAAAACAACGTGAACCTTCGAACGGATGGATGGAATACAGGATTCTTCCACCCACCCCTCGACCCCTGCCCCGGCCTTCTAAGTCAAATGTCAGAATCTTTTTTTTTTTGCGGGGGAAAGCTTTGTGACTCTCTTTAAATAAACCCCGCATCCTTAACTCGAGAGCCCTAAGAGCTAGTGCTAGTTTGATCATCAAGTAGATCACAGCCTTAGGAAGCTTCACATTTCCTCCGAGAGATACAAGACCGTTCATTTGGAAAGACT
Organism: Tarsius wallacei; assembly: GCA_963574415.1. Classification (NCBI taxonomy): domain Eukaryota; kingdom Metazoa; phylum Chordata; class Mammalia; order Primates; family Tarsiidae; genus Tarsius; species Tarsius wallacei. Next base: position 18,765 of record CAUYQG010087319.1, read on the forward strand.
GAGGAAGAGTTTTCAGAGAACACTCCTGGCATAGTGGGGGCACTCTACTAATTTTCTCTCTTTCCTTTCGTTCATCTGGAAAGAGAACTGCTAGATGCTTGGTCTTCCCCCAGACATCTCCTGGATACCCTCAAACACACATGGAACACACTAAAACGTAAAGTATGATGAGAGACAGGTCGATAATGGTTCACGTTACCAGGGCTATGAGGACCATGTGACTAGAACACAGGCGTCAAACCCACGCTGTATCTGGAGTGTGACCCCATGCTGCTGACAGCCGCCGCCTGTGGTCTGACACCGATAAGTCTAACAAAACGTCTGGACGTGCAGGCTTTCCTGAGCCTTCGGCGTCATTCGTGGGCTCAGCAGACATCCTGAATCAGAAAGCGACATTTAATCCCTCCACATTGCCCAGGCTTACACCCTTGAGTTCTGAAGGAAGAGGGAAGGAACGATTCAGAATTAGCTCTTCCAAAGAGCGCCAGTTCCCTAGCTATTAGCAGCTTACTTGGCAACACCAGAAATGTGTTTAAACGTGACTGATACATGAGATAACACATGAACAGAGAACGCCTCCAGGATAAGCCTAAAACATTAGCACAGTTTTCGGCTTACAGGGCATCAACTTCTGGTGGTCTTGGGGAGTGTTTGTTAAGAAAGATCAATTAAGAAATATCAAATGGATGTGAGTGCTTCTGGCATCAACACTGCACATGTTACTATGCCTTCTTTGAAAAAGTACAAAATAACGATCTTTTTTTTTTTCAACTGTTTGAAGCCAGATGTGGTAGCTTATGCCTGTAATCCCAGCACTTTGGGAGGCCGAGGCCGGAGGATCGCTTGAGCCCAAGAGTTCGAGACTAGCCTGGGCAAAACAGCGAGACCTTGTCTTTACAAAAAGTACAAAATTAGCTGGGTGAGGTGGTGTGTGCCTGTAATTCCAGTTACTTGGGAGGCTGAGCAAGAGGGTTGCTTGAACACAGGAGTTTGAGGCTGTGATGAGCCATGATCATGCCACTGCACTCTAGTCCGGGTGGCAGATCGAGATCCCAACTCAAAAAAAATACATAATTGCTTGAAAAGGTATCAATGATCTCATAAGGCTCAGAAGAGCCTCACCACATACAAGCACAACTTTCCAAGTAATAACCCACTTTGTGTTTTCTAGGTTGAATTTCAGCCCTTTGCTTTGGCTTGTGTTTATTCCAAGCTTAGCTAGACTCTAACGGGCTCAGGTATAACCAAAGGACAAGCAAAAACAGGGCCATGTGTGCTGGGAGGCGGAGGAGGTGGGGTGCTGCGGCTGGGATGCAGACAGAGAGGGTGTGGCCTGCCCCCAGCTATGGCATGATCAGCCTCCCATAGCACCCCCCAAGAACACGCCTAAGCAAGTCAAGTCTGGGGCTTGAGTACACTAGGTCATGAGTCCAGCAGGGACACTGAGAGCTAGGAAACTGAGAAAAGCGATCACTTTACAGCTCAATTTTAACTTGAGGGGGTTGCTCACTTTTTTCATACCAGTGTACAAGGACAGAGAGCACACTACCTAAATTGTAGGTAAGTATCTCAGGGCGATGGTCGACTTAGTGTGCCCTGTGTAACCAACAGGGCCAGAGAACCACAACAGGTGTTTTAGGTCAAATTTATTCAGGCAAGAGCACAGGAAAGACGAATCTATACACATACAGAGGGTGTCAAAAAAAGTATACACATTTTAAGAAAGGGAAAACCGTACTAAAATTGTAATACCCCGTATATACAAATAACAAGAGAATAACACCATCTTTTGAGTGAACATCATACTGCACATTGCTACCACAACTCAATTTGACTTTGAAAAAGTCATCCATAGATAACACCTCTTAAAATGTGAATAAGTTGTTTTTGACACCCCCAGTACACAGAAAGATGTACACAAAAGGCAAAAAGTGTCATCCTTCATGTATAAAAATGCACTGACCATCAAAGGAGGGTCAGCTTGGGTTTTATTTTTCAGTAGCAGTGATGAGTCTGCACTGAGATACCAACACACTCTTGTTCAAAACCACTCTTGTTCAACACACTCTCATTCAAAACCAGCACCGTGTGTGTCCTGACCAGCATCTCACGCTTTGGAGACTGTTTATGAATCACACGTCACTCTCTTGCGACCCCAACTTTAGGGGCTTGGGAGCCCGGTGGCATTCATTTAGTTATATCCTTGATAAGAAATTAGGAGGTCAATGCCTTATCCATTGATAAGAAATGATTAAATGGCTCTTCTTTATGTAACAGACAATCAGATTCACCCCAGAAAGCAGGTAATGTTTACAACTAAGGTTATGGGAAAGAACGAACTCAAAAGAGAAGGCTTTAAGGAAAGGAACAGCACTGGATTAAGTTGAGAATATTCCAAGGAGACCATTCTGAAGAGGACTACAGTCACCTACACTCAGAGGTTCTAGTGGGTTTTTCCTAAAACTTAGAGTATAGACAGAGAAGTAGGCACAGAGTCTATTTCTAGAAAGAGATTGTAAGTTACACAGTCCTTTCATTTTCATTTTATCACATAGGTACAAGGTCTTGTTACACCATAAGGGTGACCAGAGTACCAGATAATTTTTAAATAGTTCAAGTAATCAAGATAAGATTTTTTTTTTTTTTTTTTTTTGAGTCAGAGTCTCACTCTGTTGCCCAGGTTGGAGTGTAGTGGCACGCACACGGCACATCACAGTCTTGACCTTCTGAGCTCAGGCAAACCTCCTACCTCAGCCACCCAAGTCGCAGGGACTACAGGTGCGTGCCAAGACACCTGGGCAATTTTTTTATTTTTTTTTTATAGAGACATGCTCTCACTATGTTGCCCATGCTGGCCTCAAACTCCTGGTCAAACAATCCTCCTACCTTGGCCTCCCAAAGTGCTGGAATTACAGGCATGAGCCATGGTACCCAGCAAGATAACGTTGAAAAAAAAAAGAAGTAGCTACAGCTGTTTTTCAGATTTTAAATGTGCTTCTTTAACATTACCAAAGTTATTCTGACTTAAATTCCTTTCTTCAATTTCCATCTCTGTGAGGCTTAGCACACAAGGAAGTTGTCAACTGACACGGGGAAAGGGAGACGCAAAGTTCTGAGAAAAACCTATTAGGTGGTAAAATCATCAAAATGGTATAATTACACAAAAGAATAACGCAGGCACCGGGCTCAGTGGCTCAGCCTGTAATCCCAGTGCTTTGGGAGGCTGAGGTGAGTGGATTGCCTGAGCCCGCGGGTTCGAGACCCGCCTGGGCAACTTGGCGAGACCTCATCTCTACAATAAAATTAAAAAAAAAAAAATTAGCCAGGCATGGTAGTGCATGCCTGTAGTTCCAGCTACTTGGAAGGGTGAGGCCGGGAGCGTGCCACTGCACTCCAGTCTGGGTGACAGAGTGAGACTCCAACTCAAAAAAAAAAAGAATAACGCAGGCCAGGTGCAGTGACTCACACCACTATTTGAGAGGCTGAGGCAGGAGGATCACCTGAGCCCAGGAGGTTGAGGTTGTGCTGAGTTGTGATAGTGCCACTGTGTTCCAGCCTGGCAACAGAGTGAGACCCTGACTCAATAACAGCGACACTAATAATAGAAGTAATCATGCATATTTAAGCCTAGTGAAAACATACTCTCTTAAGTCTCTTAGACGAAAACGTTGTGAAGGAAGCAATAAGAAAAGCAAAGCTGCCAACTCTTGAACTCTATATTCTGTATAAGTGTGCTTCATTCTTTTCCAGGAGCTGTAATAGTTTTAATATTAATAACAGGTAAATAATGCTCAGAAGAGCATCCTTATTTGATTTGGGTAAACTCTCTTCTTGACCTCGTAAACGAAGAGACCTCTTATAAAACCTCACCCGCCAGTGAATGTGAGAAACACTTAGGCACATCTACCAGACACCTTAAAACCAAATGCAAACCCGGCACCGATGCATTCTTTACAATGATTACCTATATTAATCGCCGTCTCCTGCTTGTCTCCTGTCAACACCCATATCTTAATTTCTGCCTTCAGCAGAGTTGCGATGGTCTCTGGAACTCCTGCCTGAAGTCGATCTTCTATGGCCGTGGCTCCGAGTAACAGCAAATTCTAGATTGAGAAGTATCTTCGGTTAGAGATTGGCACTGATTTAAGAGCAGCATCGATGACAAACCTCGGTAAAAGAAAGGCAATGATACTGTTCCGGGGTGGCTGTTATGTTTCCTCTCCGTCACACCTGTATGCGCAGACGATCTTTTCAATGACTGGCAATGGCAGACCCTCGCCACACCCCCCAACCCTAACCCTAACCCAATGCTCATCCCGGGCTTCTTGGAACAGGGGCTTGTTGGGATAGAAACCATCCAGTAGCAGAGCAAGTGGGTACGTTATCTGGAGGACACTGTCAGGGCCTGAGCTCCTCTTCACTTTATGAATGAGTGATGCATTATGTCCCATTTAACATAGAAGAACTGATTCTAGAAGATGTATTTCTCTGGCAGAACAGGAGTAAGAGACCCGTGATGCAATGAATTTAACAGTGAGAGAAGAAAACAGCCAAGAATCTTAAAGTTGAAGAGCTGTGATGGCCATGATGGCCGGGTGTTGTGGCTCACGCCACTATTTGGGAAGCTGAGGTGGGAGGGTCACCTGAGCCCAGGAGGTCAAGGCTGGAATTTTAGCCAAGAATCTTAAGGTTGAAGAGCTATAAAATGCTGACCCTTTAGTCCACTTCAAAGTCCAGGTCCATTTATGCTGAGGGTGGCTGTGAATGTGTGGTTCCCCCAGATGCTCATGGTCTGCCCTCTGATCTGGAAGAGTCCAGAAACTCTGCACAAAGGCTTATTTCACGTGCCCACCTCCTGAGTCTCCCCGTGACACAGCCCCTCCGCAGGATCACCGGACTGTGGAAAAACCCAATACCTCCTGAGTACCCAATACAGGCACGTCACCTGTTTAATCACTTTTTTCTGATTCTACAAGTAATTTGGAACACAGTAAGTCCCCTGTGTAAGAACAAGCTTCATTCTGAGGGCGCGTTTGTAAGTACAATTGATCCGTAAGTCCAACAAAGTCAGGCTAGGCACCCAACTAACACCATTGGCCATACAGTCCCAGCTACGTCCCCGCTGCTTTTATGCTTACTTCCAGACAGCCTGGGCTCAAAATATAGATACTGTACTCTAGACAGTCCTGTACAGTAAAGTACACAAAGGCACAATCACTTGGAGAGGGTGCACACATGCAACAATATACACCAGACATGTGAGCACACTCATGTGATTGGAAACGCGAACGCACGTTCGCATCTTTGAAAGCTCACAACTTGAAGGTTCATATGTAGGGGACTTACTGTATTTCCAGTAAATCAGAACAAAGGAATACTTGAACTCAGTTCTATCCCAAATTCCATTAAAACGACTGACTCTAAGCAACTGAATATAAAACTCAAACAAAAACTGAGAGCGGAAGAGCAAAGGAGAGTTAACAAGCCAGTAAAAACATGAAAAAGGCAAGCAGGTGATGGCTTTGATGTTATGGAAACTGGTAAATGGATGGCCTGATGGTGGCTGCTACGAAACAGCAAAGGCTGAAAGCCAACTCCCAGACTTGAGGGAATCCAATAAAAAGAAAGTTACCTAACGCTGTGGGGCAGACCAAAAACAACGACAAAACAATAATCAAAGTGGGCAATGTGGAGAGGGCAGTGTCAAAGTCTCCATGTTACTCGAATGAGCGTGAAATGCTTGGCGTGTACCATGTCTAACTGGCTTGCACTACATTCTGCCCGCTCAGGTAATTCCCCAGGGTGGGCTAATCTCATTAAGCCTGATCTCAGGCAGACCTAGAAAGTCACCAATGCTGTTTCAGACCCGATATTTCTTAAGCTGTCATGAATGCTTAGCTGAGGGTGGCTGGACCTTTCAGATAGCCCATAAAAATTAAGCACTTCTTAAGCACAGAGAAAGGAATGACTCAGACCTAACGGTTCATTAGGCACAAGAAAAGAGAACATCGCCATACAGTAGATGGATTCCTGTTCAAAGCCTTGGTTCGATAGGCAGGTAAGTCCTTCCCAGGGCTCGCAAGGACTAGACCCTATGCGGTAGGGTTACCTTCTCAATGATCTCGTAACACTCTTCCAGCCGTTGGGCTCTGTCTTTCAGGTCGGTGCTGGCTTCCTGATAGACTTTCAGCCACTCTTCATAATCGTTCTCAGAGAGGTCGGCATAAGCCACACAGAGGGTCCGCAAGCCTGCAGAAAGGCCAGCAGTGAGTGGGGCCGGTGGCATGTCTCACCTCCTAGGGGACACCGGGTGGCTGCCTCTTCTATCAACATGTGCCCAGAACTGAAGGAACCAGCCTCTTTTTAGGTCACACCACGTCATCATTCACGCATCTACAGGGGGGCACTGAAAAACACTTCTCCTGCGTTCTAACATAAACCACCTCTTCCACAAGTCTGAGGGTGCGGAGAAGGCCTGACGGTGAGTTCCCCACAGCAGAGGGTGGCAGGGCTGTGCGACCACGTGTCCCAGAGTAGTACGTGGGGACCAGCATGCAGAGGAAGCAGGAAGCGAGTTTCAAGACCTCAACAAGAAGCCCCGTGTACTCTCGCTGGAAGGAGTCAGGCTTCTAAGCACCCACGTACATGTGTGTGCGTGTGTAGCCAGAGGAACACACTAAGGTGAGAAGGGCGGCAGTCAGCCCTGGAGCATGGCTCCATCACCATACTCGCCAGCAGGGAACCCTGACACTGGCATTGTTTAAAGCTTTCCAGAACTGGGCACGGCGGCTCACACCTGTCATCCCAGCACTTTGGGAGGTGGAGGCGGGGAGAGGATTACTTGAGCCCGGGAGCTCAAGAAACCAGCCTGGGTAACCTGTCAAAACCTCACCTCTATAATAAATCAAAAAACTAGATGGGTGTGGTGGCGTGTGCCTGTGGTCCCAGCAGGTCAAGGCTGTGGCAGCTGTGAGCATGCCACTGCACTCCAGCCTGGGCGACAGAGTGAGACTCTGACCCCCCCCCAAAAAAAAAGCCTTCCAGAGAACTACTCTCCTGTCACGACAGGATCCATGAATTATTATTTCCTTAAGTCATGGAAAAGCCAGTGTCATAAGGATAACAAAAGGGAGACAGGAAGATACCCACAAGAGTTTTCCGGAAAGGGACTCATACGTACAAGGCAACTTGGCCCGTTGAGGGTCTGTCTGCCTTCCCCCTCTCATCTCCTGGTGACTCAGAGGCACGTAAAGGTCATGGAGTTTGTACGTGGCCACCCATCTCGTCACTGCCATGGGCACAGGAAGTGGAGGTGGGCGGGGATGGGGCAGACACTGGGGATGAAACGTACGCTCTCATGAGGCAAGCCAGCATGCCTGAAAGCACAACGGTCAGAAATAACATCTCCAAGTTTCACTTACCTTCCGTGGCAAAATATTCCAGATGGCATAATGTTTCTTCCATGTACTTTGAGTCTTTTGAAAGTCTCTCAAAAATTACATTGTCCTATAAAATAGGAAAACATTGTGACTAGCAAACCCTTAGGCAAACTTTCCAACTGGCAAGCTGAGCACTGCTTCGTTTTATTGGTGTTTGTCTAATAGGCAACGAGATTACTGGAGTGGGCGAGTAGGAATAGCGTTCTTGGCTGAGCTCAGACCTGACCCGTGGAAAACAAGTCAGGTATGGATGTGTCCGAAACACCAGAATCTGTGATGTATCTTAAAAGTCAAACAAAAACACTCTGGGGAGGACCAGGAGAGTCAGAGGCATCATCAGGGACATTGCAGTGCCTATATGTGCCCAGATTTGCAAAACTTCTATCCCAAAGCTTATAAGATCTTTGTGCAGAAGTAAAATGCACCTCTTAAATGACTCAAGCCCAACCTTGCTTCCCCACCAGAGAGAGCACAACCCACTAGACGCTGAACCCGATTCTGCCGAGAAACACTCGGGTGTACTCAGCACATTGCCTGTGTCTATTTCCAGCAGGAAAGTGGGGCTGAATGCCTCAGATGATTCAACAACAATCTTTTAAACTGCATAGTTTTAGGCTGGTCGAGGTGACACATGCCTGTGATTCCAACACTTTGGGAGGCTGAGGCAGGAGGATTGCTTGAGCCCAGGAGTTCAAGACCAGCCTGGGCTATGTTTAGCGAGACCTCATCTCTACAAAAAATAAAAAATAAAACATTAGCCAGGCATGGTGGCACATGCCTGTAGTCCCAGCTACTCTGGGGGATGAGACGGAAGGATCGTCTGAGCACAAGAGGTCGAGGCTGTGGTGAGCCACTGCACTCCAGCCTGGGCAACAGAGTGAGACCTCGACTCACAAAATAAATGAATTAATAAATTTCATAGTTTTAGAATATTATTTCCTTTAAAAAAAAAAAAAACCTAATTTGGCTTTTGGAGAGAATGAAATCATATAAAAATAAAATACACCTTTGTGGCATTTTCATATGTATACTCTCTCTATTGACAGTCTTTCTGTCTCTAGCACCTGGCATTGACTCCTTTTGGGATGTGATGTGGTACTTAGTACACAGCGGCAAATAAATAAGCAAACGAAAAGTTTAAAAAAATAAATCACATGAAAACAAAACCTTGATAACCTAAATTCAGGTTGCTGTTATTCTAAACACAGAATTCTCCTACGGGTCCAGATATAATGCCTTGAAAATTCCCACACATCCTCATGTCTTTAAAAGCTCCAGTCATAGTGTTTGCGAATAAAGCCACCCTTCCTCCCACAATCGGTAGAGATTAGTAAGATTTCCAGCCCATCGTGAATCCCAGCATAGCTCCCCATTCTTGACATAGTCAAATAAAATAAGCTTAATAATTCTTTTCCACAACACACACGACCATGATTTAACAGGATATAGCCCTACAAGTCAGATGTATAAGCAATAACATCTTTCTGTAGAGAGGTATGACATTTAGATTTGGTCACAAAGAGGTAGACAGGACAAAAAGAACTAATTGAGAAAAAGAACTGAAAGGACAGTAATAATGCAGTCACACCCAGACACAGCTTTTGTACCTACAACATAGCTCTCTGTGATCATAAAAAAATAATAATAAGTAAGCAAGCCACAGACATTGAAGAAGACCTGCTAGGGTCCCATATGTGTCAGAGCCTCAAAGAAGATGACCACAGGGCAACACAAGTTACTTTATCTTCCCAAAGTCACAATGGAATCAGCGTTCACCTTCCAAGGATCTCATACGATACATCAAGTTACTGATTCCGAAACTGACTACTGGCAGCTTTTCATGGACTGTCTTGCCTTGACCCACCATTGTTATCCGTGGGCTCTTACTTCTCAGTCAACATCACAGTCTGCCTGGAACACCCTTTCAGCTTTGGGCAAATACATTAGGGAATGGTGAGGACCGCGGTCAGGAAAAGCAGCAGGTTGGCAGAGGAGCTTCAAGGACTCTCTGCTGTGCCAGACACTTTGCAGATACTTACGGCGCCTTTACAGTAGAGTCGCAGCTGTCCCGAAGGAGTTCGAACAATTACAGACATTCTTTTTCTGTCACTGGGAGAGCAAAAAGAAAAAAGAGGGGAACATGACTGATCTGTTTATAAGACACATGTCCTCTAACAAAACACCAATCACAACAAAAAGTGCTCTGGTACTCCTACAGATGACCGGCCACTGCCCTTCCTTACCTTTTCCTCCCAGTAGGGCTTTGGTGCTTACCTCCCACTCTTTGGCATATATCAAATGGACATCAACCTATTTCTTTTTTTTTTTTGAGTTGGAGTCTCATTCTGTCGCCCAGACTGGAGGGCAGTGGCACGCTCCCGGCCACCGCAGCCTCGACCCGCTGGGCTCCGGCGATCCAAGGAGCTGGAACTACAGGCGTGCGCTACCATGCCCGGTTAAGTTTTGATTGATTGTAGAGATGAGGTCTGGCCAAGTTGCCCAGGCGGGTCTCGAACCCGCGGGCTCAGGCAATCCACTCACCTCAGCCTCGCAAAGCGCTGGATTACAGGCTGAGCCGCTGCCCGGCTAAGTACTGTTGTTTATAAACAAACAAACAAATGTGATTGATGAGGAAATGATTTGCTTTCAGGATTGCTGGACAGAAGCTGCTTAACTGGTTTGTAAATGTGATGCAACCCAGAAATGCTCTGACTCCTTAAGATGGAGGCTGGTCACCAGCCCTTTGTTTTCTTCACTGCCTGGTTCTTCCCTCCCTTTGAGAACACCTAGAGGGCTTATTTTCGTGTGCTTTATTCTGGGCATGGGCCTGAAAACAAAGAAGAGAAAAGGGGAGGGGAGGACAGTCAGCACGTCACATTAGGGCTTTGGAAAGAGAAACTTATATCCTCCAATCAGATATTGACAAATATCTACAGGGACCGTTTCTTGCCATATTTGGATGAAAAATACTTAGACGATGTTCAGGAAAGATTGTAACCTCTGTGATACTCAGCCAATGAGGAACCAGGGAGGAGTTCGTGCACTATGAGATTAAAAGCTACTCATAACCATCTTGGGTGTGCCTGCCCACCAGACACCCGATCTTGCAAGACCATCATTAAAGTCTCGCTTCTGTTGCACTTTGTGTCTCCGTGTCCATCCTTTGATTTTTGGATGGGTGAGCTTGTTTCTCACAATTTTGGGGTTTGTCGGGGATGCTCTGTGTCTGTGGGAGGGGTACCCTGCAGAGGGGAAGACATGGAATGAGAAAATAATTGAGGAGTTACTGAGAGAAACTCAGTTTTTGTGAGAAGAGGAAAAACAGAAGCAAAAGGCAAAAACCATGGTTTCCACTGTAGAAGAGGTGGTCAAGAAAAGACTAGACAAGGTCTTCCTCCAAAGGGGAAAAGAAGTGTTAAATTTCAACAGGGAGGTAAAAGGGAAATGCAGGGAAAATTGCCTAAGACTGTAAATGGATGCTACAAAAGCGGGAAGCTAGGATACTTTAAGAGGGAATGTCCTAAATGGGAAAAAAGAAGAGAAAGTGATCCCCCCTCCATGACCTTTGATGAAGACTGGAGGGTCAAGGGTTCCTTTTTAATGGGTCCCCCCAGGAACCCTTGATAAATTTGAGGGTGGGACCAGAAGGGGTGAAGGTAATTTTTTTAAGTTGATAATGGGGAGGCTTGCTTCTATCAGCTGAGGGGAACAGAATTCTCTAAGGAGAAATTAACTGTATCAGGGGTGAAAAGAGAGAGATTTCAGGTCCCAGCTTTCAAGAGAATTAGATTGGGATCAGAATAAGCAGAGGAGTCGCTCCTGTATGTCCTCAAAGTAGGAACTAACCTCCTAGGTGGAGACCTGATTGTGATACTAGATTTGGGTTTAAGAGTGGAAGAAAGGCCGGGCTCGGTGGCTCAACCTGTAATCCCAGCACTTTGGGAGGCTGAGACGAGTGGATTGCCTGAGCCTGCGGGTTCGGGACCAGCCCGGGTAACTTGGTGAGACCTCCTCTCTACAATCAATCAAAAATTAGTCGGGCGTGGTAGCACGTGCCTGCAGTTCCAGCTACTTGGAAGGCTGAGGCGGAAGGATCACTGGGACCCAGCGGGTCGATACTGGGGTGGCCGTGAGTGTGCCACTGCACTCCAGCCTGGGCAATGGAGTGAGACACCAACTCAAAAATAAAAAAGTCAAAGAAAGACAAATAAGAGTAACGATGGGCCTTCTAACAGAAGAGGAAGAAGAGAAAATTGATCCCCTTGTGTGGGTTAGGGAAGGCAATTGGCACACTCACGGCCACCCCAGTATCGACCTGCTGGGTCCCAGTGATCCTTCTGCCTCAGCCTTCCAAGTAGCTGGAACTACAGGCATGTACTACCACGCCCGGCAATTAGAGGCGGACTAAAGATCACACCTTTATGGACAGAACCAAAGAAATCAGGAGAAGTGACTTGCAAGAAACTATATCCCATTCCCTTTGAGGAAAGGAAGGATCTTCAACCAGTAAGAGGGGGTTTAATTAGAGATGGACTGCTAGAACCCTGCATGTCACCATACAACACTCCGAACCTTCCAGTCAAGAAACTGGATGGGTCACATAGACAAGTATAAGACTTAAGGGCCATAAATCAGATTGTCCAGGCCCACCACCCTGTGGTGCCTAATCCCTACACCCTTCTTAGTAAAATCCCTTACAAACACAAGATGCATTTTGGGCGTGCCCCTTTTATTCTGGAAGCAGAGCCCTCTTTGCCTTTGAATAGGAAAATCTGGTAACCGGGAGGAAACAGCAGTATCGCTGGACTGTGTTGCCACAAGGCTTCACAAATGCTCCAAATTTCTTTGGCCTAATCCTAGAAAAGGTCCTGGGAGAAGTCCAATCTTCCATCGGAACTCTGCTATTACAGTATGTAGATAATATTTTAATTTCAGGAAAAAGAAAAGTAAAAGTATTAGAGACCACCATAAGTTTGCTCAACTTTTTAGGTGAAAGAGGATTAGGGGTCTCTAAGAATAAACTACAATTCATGGATGAGGCAGTCAGATGCCTAGGGCTCATAATCAGTGAACGGAAGAAGAAAATAAACCCAGAAAGAAGATCAGGAATAGTGAGTCTGCCTCTGCCCAGAACCAAGAGGGAACTCAGAAAGTTTGGGGGTATTAACTGGTTATTGTTGACTGTGGATTGACTCATATGCCCAAAAGACCAAGATTCTAAAATTATTAGAAGAACCCGACTCCTTGCAATGGTCCTTAGAAAGAAGCTAGAGTCATAGTGAGCTAAAGCAAGGTTTCATCACTACTCCAAGCCCTCCCGTCCTTGGAGAAGCCATTCCACCTGTTTGTTACAAGGGTGTGGCTCTTGGGGTTCTAACTCAAGTCTGGGAAGGAAAAAGGCAACCTGTTATCTTCCTTTTTAAGCTCCTTGATCCCATGCCTAGGGAGTGGCCCAAATGTATACAGGCAGTAGCTGCTACTGCCCTACTAGTTGAGGACAGCAAACAGTTAACTTTTGGCGGGGCCTTGATAGTAAGCACCCGACATCAGGTCTGAACTATACTGAATCAAAAAGCTGGAAGGTGGTTGGCTCCCAAATATTAACATATGAAATCATAGCCGGGCTCAGTGTGGCTCAGCCTGTAATCCCACGCCTTGGGAGGCTGAGGTGAGTGGATTGCCTGAGCCCGCGGGTTTGAGACCCGCCTGGGCAACTTGGCGAGACCTCATCTCTACAATAAATAAATAAATAAAAAACTAGTCGGGTGTGGTAGCGCGCGCCTATAGTTCCAGCTACTTGGAAGGCTGAGGCGGGAGGATCGCCGGAGCCCAGCAGGTCGAGGCTGCGGTGGCCGGGAGCGGCCACTGCACTCCAGTCTGGGTGACAGAGTGAGACTCCTACTCAATAAATAAATAAATAAATAAATAAATAAAATAAAATATGAAGTCATTTTATTAGAGAGGGATGATTTGGTCCTCACAACAGATACCTGCCCGAACCCAGTTGGTTTCTTATGGAAAAGGGAGGAAGACCCAAGGGTACTAGAACATGACTGTTATGACATCATAGAATACCAAATCAAGATCAGACCAGATCTGAGGGAAGCCCCACTCCATGGCGGGATTAGATTATTTCTGGACGGGTCTTCCTGAGTAACAGAAGGAAAAAGACATAAGGCTATGCCATAATTGATGGAATCTCTATGTGAAGAGGGTAGACTGCCTGATGACTGGCCAGCCCAAACCTGTGAATTGTATGCTCTTAATCAGGCCCTAAAGCTCGCTGAAGTCCAGGAAGGCACTATACATAGATTCTAAGCATGCTTATGGAATCTGGACAGAGTGAGACCTTATAAATAGCAGGGGAAAACACCTAACAGGAATTAATTAAGAAAATTTCCTGCTTCCGGAGGTGGAGATCATTCATGAAAATGGTCACCAAAAAGGAAATTCTGCAGAAGCCATAGGAAATAGGCTCACAGATGAAACTGCTAAACGAGTTATCTGGAGGAAGAAATTAGATGATTGAATCTAATCCCAAAGATCCCTAAGGTGACATAAAGGCCCCAGTTCACTAAAAGAACTAAACAAAAAGAACCAAACAAAACTGGAGCCATCCTAACTGATGGGTGCTACCTGATAGAAGGGAAATAAGTGAGCCCATGAAGAGGGAATTAACGTCCATACCACAAAAAGGAAGTCATTGGGGTCTCCAGCTATGTGTGACGCAATACTTAGAAATTATGCTTGCCCAGGAGTTTACACTATTGCGAAACAGGTTTGTGGAGGTTGTGTAACATGCCAGAGAATAAATAAAAGAGTGATTAGAAAACACACTACACGCCTGTAGTTCCGGCTACTAGGAAGGCTGAGGCGGAAGGATCGCCGGAGCCCAGCAGGTAGAGGCTGCGGTGGCCGGGAGCGGCCACTGCACTCCAGTCTGGGCGACAGAGTGAGACTCCAACTCAAAAAAAAAAAAAAAGAAAAATGCATTAGCTTAGTCCTAATGGCAAAACTGAATGAATGATTCTTCCCTTTTGGGACAGGCAGACTTGAACTAGGTCTTGCAGGACAGAAAACTTTCAGCTCAGGAAGGCAGATGATCTAAATCAATTTCCATTTACTTACTAAACAATGGGCATGAGTCTTATTATCTGCGCCACATAGAATTCTTATTCCTTAACTCACGAGACAAATCTTGACATGTTTCTTAAGTTATGGAACCCAGAACTGGACAGTTCATTGGTAAACATCTGTTCAACATAAGCTTTCACTTGCACACATGAAAATAAACACTTGCCAGACTTGGTGACTCAGCCCGTCATCCCAGCACTTTGGGAGGCCGAAGTGAGTGGATTGCCTGAGCCCGAGGGTTCGAGACCAGCCCGGGCAACTTGGCAAGACCTCGTCTCTACAAGAAATAAAAAAAAAATTAACCGGGCAAGGTAGTCCACACCTGTAGTTCCAGCTACTTGGAAGGCTGAGGCGGAAGGATCGCCAGAGCCCAGAAGGTCAAAGCTGGGGTGGCCATGAGCGTGCCACTGCACTCTAGTCTGGACAATGGAGTGAGACTCCAACTCAAACAAACAAACAAACAAACAAACAAAAAACAGGAAGTAAACCCCCAAGTTAAGCAGAGTCCCGCAAGGCTCTCCAAGGACCCAGTACATGGAAGCTAAGTGCCCCTAATGTCTTTGAATCAAAAGTTTGTGAATGGAAATAGGGAATGTTTGAAAATGAGTATCTTTGTGACTATGTAACAAGGACTTTGGCTAGTCTAATACAGCTATGATTGATGAAAATATTTTGGCCTCTCTCAACAGCTTCAAGCTTAAGAAAAATTTTCTGAGCAAATATAGGTTCTGCCGAAAGAAAAGTTTTCTAATAATTATATCTGGTTTGCACAAAAATATCTCAATTTTCTGGGGATTTGCACATATAACTGAATTTCTTGTTTTGTACTGCTTGTGTCTAGGATGAATCTTGTTTTTAAGGTTATGTACCTATTCCAGTTTGTTTGCTTCAGTATTCTTGTCTTGTGTCTCTATTAGAAAATATTGATATCATTATATGAGTAAAAATAATTGGAATCAGATCTTAGTTCTTCAGCTTTCTTTTTTTTTTTGTCTTTTGTATTTTTGAGTCGGAGTCTCACTCTATTGCCCAAGCTGGAGTACAGTGGTGTATGCTCACGGCCACAGCAGCCTCGACCTGCTGGGCTCAGGTAATCCTTCGGCCTCAAGCTTTCAAATAGCTGGAACTACAGGCATGCACCCCTGGCTACTTTTTTGATTTATTGTAGAGATGAAGACTCACCAAGTTGCCCAGGCTGGTCTCAAACCTGTGGGCTCAGGCAATTCTCTCACCTCGGCCTCCCAAAGTGCTGGGATTATAGGCATGAGCCACCGCACCCAGCCTATTTTTTTTTTAATTGTAGAGAGGGGGTCTCCCCAAGTTGCCTAGGTTGGTCCTGAACTTCAGGCAATCCTCTCACCTCTGCCTTCCAAAGTGCTGGGATGACAGGTGTAAGCCACCATGCCTGACTACATTTTTTTATTTATTGTAGAGACGAGTTCTCGCCAAGTTGCCCAGGATGATCTTGAAGCTCTGAGCCTCAGCCTCCCAAAGTGCTGGGACTACAGGTGTGAGCCACCAAGCCTGGCTAATTGTTAAAAATTTATTGTAGAGACAAGGTCTCACCATGTTGCCCAGGCTGGTCTCGAACCCCTGGGCGCAGGCAATCCTCTTGCCTCTGCCTCCCCAAGTGCTGGGATGACAGGCACGTGCCACTGCACCCAGCAGAACTTTCTATGTAAGGGACACTGGACCAAGCCCTTGACTTTAGGGAGTACAGTTTCTTTTATTTGTAAAATGAGGATAATAATTAATTTATAGGGTCATTCGAAGGATCAGATGACACATGGAAAATCCCTAGTGTCATTTCCCCATATTGGCTACTCAACACATGAGAGACTTCTGTTATAAGGTAGCACAGACATCCGTGACCTAAAAATTAATAGTTGTCTGGGCAACCCCCTGGGGTCCCCTCCCACTGTGGGAGCTTTTCTGTCCTCTTAATAAATCCTGCTTTCTAAAAAAATAATAATAATAGCTGTCTAAGTTGGGAGAGCACATGTAAATATCCACTTAAAAATAATGGTTTTAGGCCAGGCTCGGTGGCTCAGTCTGTCATCCCAGCACTTTGGGAGGCCAAGGCGAGTGGATTGCCTGAGTCCGCGGGTTCAAGACCAGCCTGGGCAACTTGGCGAGATCGCCAAAATAAATAACAAATTAGCTGGGTGTCGTAGTGCGTGTCTGTAGTTCCAGCTACTTGGAAGGCTTAGGTGGAAGAGTCGCCTGAGCCCAGCAGGTTGACGCTGGGGTGGCCGCGAGTGTGCCACTGCATTCCAGCAAAAAAAAAAAAAAGAGATTTTAATCATATATATGCAAGCTAAAAATTAGACTTCTAAAACAGGCTCTGAGAAGACTGTGTGATGTCAGTTTAAGTCTCATACCTCCAGAACTCAAGGATGGAGTCAGTCAAAATTTTTAGCCAGAGAATATGAAGCCAAATGAGTCTCGTTTCTGAATCTCAGCCTGAGCTCCACCCGTAGCATGATGGCAACATGCAAAGGTCATCATCAGTCACCTGGCTTCCTTGGTGGCACCTGAGCTTCTAGGAAAAGGCATTTTTTTGGGGGGGGGTCAGAGTCTCACTCTGTTACCTAGGCTGAAGTGTAGTGGCATGCTCACAGCCACTGCAGCCTTGATTTGCTGGGCTCAGGGGAATCTTCCGCCTCAGCCTTCCAGGTAGCTGGAATTACAGGTGTGTGCCACCATGCCCAGCTAATTTTTGATTTATTGTAGAGATGACGTCTTGCCAAGTTGCCCAGGCTGGTCTCGAAATCCTGGGCTCAGGCAATCCTCTCGCCTTGCCTCCTAAAGTACTGGGATGACAGGTGTGAGCCACCACATCTGACTTGAATTTTAATGAATTCTTTTTTAAATGAGACAAGGAAGGAGCACAAGGAAAGAGAATCCAACTAGGTGTGTTGAACAGATTAGTTTCATCCACTTATTTTAAAAGATTCAGCTTAATAATTTAAATAAATATGTTACTGTATATATTAATAATATGTAGCCGGGCTCGGTGGCTCAGCCTGTAATCCTGCACCTTGGAAGGCTGAGGTAAGTGGATTGCCTGAGCCCGCGGGTTCGAGACCCGCCTGGGCAACTTGGTGAGACCTCATCTCTACAATAAATCAAAAATCAGCCGGGCGTGGTAGCGCGCGCCTGTGGTTCCATCTACTTGGAAGGCTGAGGCGGAAGGATCGCCGGAGCCCAGCAGGTCGAGGCTGCGGTGGCCGGGAGCGGCCACTGCCCTCCAGTCTGGGCGACAGAGCGAGACTCCAACTCAAAAAATAATAATAATAATAATATATATTATATTATTATTACTCAGCTTAATCATGTAAATCAATATATTACTTTTATGCAATTTTTTTTTTTTTTCAGTTGGAGTCTCACTCTGTCCCCCAGACTAGAGTGCAGTGGCCGCTACCGGCCACCGCAGCCTCGACCTGCTGGGCTCTGGTGATCCTTCCGCCTCAGCCTTCCGAGTAGCTGGAATTACAGGCATGCGCCACCATGCCCGGCTGATTTTTTGATTTATTGTAGAGATGAGGTCTCGCCAAGTTGCCCAGGTGGGTCTCGAACCCACGGGCTCAGGCAATCCACTCACCTCAGCCTCCCAAGGCGCGGGATTACAGGCTGAGCCACCGAGCCCGGCTTATGCAATTTTTTAATGTTGGCATTTTAATTTTAGAAGACAATACTATGCAGAGGAAAAAACATTAGGTTAGATGATTTGGATTTGACTTTCAGCCCCCAAGTTGCTGTGGTATGACCTTGGGACGCCCACATAATCACTTTTAATCCTTTAGGAATGTTACAATCTATCCTACCCGATCCAGCCATCTACTCACTCACCACTCATCTGTTTATTCAATTCAATATATACTTATTGAGCATCTACTTAGTGCCAGTCACTTGAGACATGTCAGAGTTAACCCAGACCCAGACTCTTTCCTGGAGGAGCCCACAATCTAGAAAGAGACAAACGTGAATATAAAACCAAACAGCAAAACATAGTGGATGTCACAAGGAAAGCCTGTCCTGGTTACAATGGGCAGAAAGGAGAGGTCACTTCGATTTGGTGCGGGGGAGAGGGGAAGACATCTCACGGGTGGCACGAGAGAGGTAGTGCAGGTGTCGTGACACTTGAGCTGAGTCTTGGCAAAGGACGAGGCATTTTTCCCAGTGAATCCAGGGTGCGATGTGTGTCCTAGCTATACCCTGCTCTTTTTTTGATGTATTGTAGAGATGAGGTCTCGTCCAGGCTAGTCTCGAACCCGTGGGCTTAGGCAATCCTCTCACCTCCGCCTCCCAAAGTGCTGGGGTAACAGGCAAGAACCACTGTGCCCGGCTAAATCTTTGCTTTTATTAGTAGTTTGATCTAAGTCATAATTTGCTATATCATAGCCCATGTGTGATTGATAAAACACAAATTCTATTTTACTTATTGATTTAAACACATCTATAAAACAAAATATTTTTCTCCAATCAGAAATGAATTATAATAGTCAATGAAGGAAACTCACAAAAATTTCCCCTTGTTCCAGAACTCTTATTTCCACAAAACATGTTGATGACGAAGATCCCTAAAAAGAATAAATCAAAATATTGATACTCTTTGAAATTAACAAGCTGACGAGGATTTGGAGAAATTGGAACATTTGTGTACTGTTGGTAGAAACGTAAAATGGCGCAGCTGCTATGGAAAACAGTAGGATAGTTCCTCAAAAAATTAAAAATAAAATCAATGGGCAACCCTCTTTGGGGTCCCCTCCCTCTGCGGGAGCTTTTCTGTCTTCTTAATAAATTCCTGCCTTCTAAAAAAAAAAGAAAAGAAAAAAGAAAATCACCATATCTTCTAACAATTCCACTTTTAGGCATATCCTGAAAGAATTGAGAGCATGAACTTGACCTTGTGTTTGTACACCCATTTTCAGAGCACCATTCTTCACAATAGCCAAGTGTTGGAAGCAACCCAAGTGTCCATGGATGGATGAATGGATGAAGACAACGTGTCTACATATAATGGAATATTATTCAGCCTTAAAAAGGAAGGAGATTATAACGTGCTACAACATGGATGATGCTTCAAGGCATTGGGTGGAGTGAAATAAGCCAGTCATAAAAAGACACATTGTATGATTCCGCTTGTATGAGGTATCCAGAGAAGCCAAATTCAGAGAAACAGAAAGTAGAAAACTGGGGTGGGGAAAAAATGAGAAGTTATTGTTTAATGAGTATAGACTTTCGGGTTTGCAAGATAAAAATTTTCTGGAGGTTGGTTGCATAACAGTGTGAATATATTTAATAACACAGTTGAACTTAAAAATGGTTAAGACGGGCCAGGCTCAGTGGCTCAGCCTGTCATCCCAGCACTTTAGGAGGCCGAGGCGAGTTGATTGCCTGAGCCCGCAGGTTCGAGACCAGTTTGGGCAACTTGGTGAGACCTCGTCTCTACAATAAATCAAAAATTAGCTGGGCGTGGTAGTGCGTGCCTGTAGTTCTGGCTACTTAGAAGGTTGAGGCCGAAGAATCGTCAGAGCCCAGCAGGTCGATGCTGGGGTGGCCGTGAGCATACCACTGCACTCCAGCCTGGGCCAGAGTGAGACTCCAACTCAAAAAAAAAGTGAGTTAGTTTTAAATCATTTATAGTGTGAGGTCTTTCTTTCTTTCTCCTTTCTTTCTTTCTTCCTTTCTTCCTTTCTTCCTTCCTTCCTTCCTTCCTTCCTTCCTTCCTATCTTTCTTAGCAGGATGTATTAAGAGGACAGAAAAGCTCGCAGAGCAGGAGGAGACCCAAGGGGTTGCTCTCTTTTCTTTTTTTGGTGGGGGAGATAGTGGTTTACAGTTAAAAAAATTATTATATGCTATACCTACATTAAAGAATTGAAAACAAAATTAAACTAACTAGTATACATTTTTGGAACACTAAGAGAATTAGAAAACAATGCTTCTCAAACTCTTCCAAAATATTGAAGAGGAGGAAATGTTTTCAAAATTATTTTATACAGCTGGCATTATCATATAAGGAGCTCAAACAACTCAATAGACAAAACAAACATAACCATTGACAAAACGGACAAAGGACCCAAATAGACATCTCACAAAAGAAGGCATATGTATTGTACAATATGGTGACTATAGTTAACAATATATTGTATTCTTGAAAAAATGCTGAGAGTGGATTTACCAGTAAAGTGTCCTCATCACAAAAAAATGATAACTATGTGAGGTAATGAATATGTTAATTAGCTAAATTTAGTCATTCCACAATGTATATATACTTCAAAATATCATGTTGTATATGATAAATGCATACAATTTTATCTGTCACTTTTTTTTTTTGAGTTGGAGTCTCACTCTGTCGCCTAGGCTGGAATGTGGTGGTGGCACGATTATGTCTTACCGCAGCCTCAACCTCCTGGACTCAGACGATCTTCCCATCTCGGACTCCCCAGTAGCTGGAACCACCATACCCAGGAAATTATTTTGTTTTATTTTTAGAGATAAGATCTCACTATGTTGCTTAAGCTTTATCTGGCTATTGAAAAATAACAAATCATACTTATATGGGGGTGTGATAAAGCAATTATCTTTAGTCACATGCTACTATTGGAATTTAAGGACTATAATATTTTGTAGAACAATTTACAGTTAAAGTTTCTTCTACTTAAACAAAAAAAAATTCAACTGGTCAGCAGGTATACAAAAGAATGCTCGACATCACTAATCGCCAGGGAAATGCAAATTAAAACCACGAACTATCATCTCACTCCTGTTAGAAAGACTATTCTTAAAAAGACAAAATATATGTGTTGCCCAGAAGGTGGAGAAAGGGGAACCTTTGTATGCTGTGGATGGGACCATGAATTAATACAGCCACGAAGGAAGACAGTATGGCGGTTCTAACGTATGGTCCAGCAATCCCTCTGCTGGGTATATATCCAAAGGACATGAAATCAGCATGCCAAAGAGATATCTACACTTTCATGCTCCTTGCAGCATTACTCGCAATAGCCAAGACATGGAAACCAAGTATCCATCAACAGATGAATAGTTAATGAAAATGTGGTATATATACACAATGGAAAACTATTCAACTTTAAATAAGGAGGAAATCTTGTCACTTTCACAACAACATGGGTGAACTAGGGAACATTATTATAAGTGAAATAACCCAGGCACAGTAAGACAAAAACGGCATGAATTCACTTACATGTGGGACTTTTA
>CAUYQG010087323.1:0-30348 GCA_963574415.1 Tarsius wallacei
ACAGTGAGAAGATGGAAAAAAGGCACGTACCCAGAGGAGAGTGCATTCACAAACTGGCAGAGATCTAGGCTTGAATACCAGACTAAGTTTTTAGTAGCTGGGTGATCTTAGACAAGTTATTTTATTCCTTTCTGCCTTAGCTATCTTATCTGTTAAAAGAAGATACTATTAATGTTAACAACAATACCAAATTCATAAGGCATATGAAGAGGGACCCCCCCAGAAACTGGAATTTATTTATTAAAAATTATGTATTTATTCTTAGATGTTTAAACTCCAGTCACCTTCGGAGTACTCTCCGTTTGATGCAGTACACCTATCGAGATGCTTTTTCCACTGCTCAAAACAGTTTTTGAACTCTTCAATTTTGATATCTGTTAGTGCTTCTGTTGTTTTTTAAAATTTCTTCTCTTCTGCATCAGCATAATGCTTCCCTTTCAGGACTTTTTTCAACTGGGGAAACAAAAAAAAGTTACTCCAAGCGAGATTGGGTGAATAGGGAGGGTGGGGCATGGAGCTTATGCCATTTTTGGTCAAAAACTGCTGCACACTCAGCACAGTGTGGGTAGATGGTTGTAATGGTGGAAGAACCGGTCACCTGTTTGCCTTAACTTGGGACACGTCTTCAGCAATTTGTGTCGCAACCTTCTCAAAACTTCCAGGTAAAAGTTTTGGTTGACCATTTGATCCCGAAGAACAAATTCCGAGGGTACTATAAGGGGCCTGCCCTCCAAAAGATGATTCTATGGGTTTTTTTTGCCCCCTCCTTGTATGTGAGCTTTACGTTATCTGATGTCTGTAAAGCACTTAGCATATTGCTTGCTATGTACAGTCATTCCTTGGTATCCATGAGGATGGGTTCCAGGACCTCCTGTGGATACCCAAATCCAAGGCTACTCAAGTCTCGTAGTATTTGCACACAACCTATGCACATCTGCTCATATACTAAATCCTCTCTAGATTACTTATAATACCATAAACAATGTACATGTTATACAAATAGCGGTTGTACCGTACCATTTAGGGAATAAGGACAAGGTAAAAGAGTCTTTACATGTACAATACAGATGCAACTATCTTCCCCACCCCCAAATATTTTTGATCCACGGTTGGTTGAATTCATGGATGCAGAACCCACAATATGGAGGGCCGACTGTACTTAGTGCTTAATACATGTTACCTCTTCTTTTCACTTATTCGTTCACTTAGAAAAAATTTGCTGAGCTTTGACTAGGTGCTGGGCATGGTGTCAGGTATGGCAAGTGCAGAAAGGGATAATGTCCAGTCCCTGGCCTGCTCCTAAGAAGCCCGTAGTTTAGTGCCGGAGACTCAAATGGGAACAGACCAATGTAACACAGCTCCAGGCATCTCGTTCCAGAAACCCTGGTTTTGTCCTCTTTCCTAAGCACATCATATACCTTCCTGCCATGTGTTGTTGCTCCTTCTGTCTAAAAATCTTTTCCACCTTTTTGGACCTTGAAAACTTTCAAGTTCTGGCTTAAGTGTCATCAACATTGTGAAGCCTTCTCTGGTCTTCAAATCAGATTTATGCACTCTTCTGTGTCTCCATGGTTCTCTCCGTAAATTCTCTATCCCTCACCTTTCCCTCAGTCAGGGCTAGTCATTAGAGGATCATCTTCCAGTAGATCAGGAGATCTGTGAAGGCAAGTTTTATATTTCATCCATTTCTATGTCCAGGTGTCCAAAAGAGGGCCAGGCACGTCACAGATGTTTAGGAAGTGTTTGCTGATTGAGTGAATGAATGACATCACAGAATAAATTGCTGCATTGATAGTGAAGGGAGATGAGGAAGAATGATTCCTTTCCATCATAATATGCTACAAGGCATATAGTTGAGTCCCTCCTACAAATTTCATCTGCAGCCATGAACAAGGCTAAGTTGACTTATTCATAGGAAAGTTGGAGAAAGTTTCTGCCTGAAGGGCCTATCCTGAGCAAGGCTTTGTAGCCTTGTTAGGATCACCCTGAAGGGGTTAAGACCCTTGTCCTGGTGCTGGTCTCTTGCCTGTCCTTTGCCTTTCCCAGTATGGGAGATTTTTAATTAGAAGCAGAGTTACTAAGGCCAATATTGCAACAGAAATAATTGGATGCAAAAACATGTGCTTTGGGGACTGGGACACAGAAATTTAATTTTACTTTCCTCACTTATTTGTTGGGTGATCTAGGGTGGCTCCTTCCTCTCACTGGACCTCATCCATTAAGTGGTGATTGCAGGAGGCAGGAGTTGGGGAGGGACTGATTAATATGTAAGGTTCCTTCCGGCTCTGATATGCAGTGTCTGTAAATTCCGTGATATCAGATTTGACGAAAGGCCGACTGACACAGAGTTGCTGGAAAGTGATGTGGATGGAGTTCTGGGAGAGGATCCCAGTCCTCGTGATGTCAAGGTCATAGTTAAGGAACCAAAAGCCCAGAAATGCTCTGAAACCATAGATGATCAAATCCACCTGCTGGAGATTCAGCACATACTTGCTCAAAATTGTAAGTCAAAAGCACCTTTTGGAGTTGCTTGGAGGATGCATGGCTAGATCTAACCTGGGTGATGGATGTACGGGGGGCTCCTCCAAGTGGGAGAGGCTCTGTCTGCTCTCTGGGACCCACATCCTAAAGAGAGGAGGCATGTCCCTTCCTGGCCAGCCCATCCCTTGAGTGGGCCTTGCTCAGGGACTATGCTTTAAGAACCTAAAAGGGGTTCTTTTAACTCACTATTTTATATAGACAACAGCAGTATCATTTGAGAAGAACTGAAATCCACTCTCAGTAGTCACTTGCAGCATATACTTTTTTGAAAAACTTTGAGATATAATTCACATACTGCAAAATTTGCCCTTTTCCACTATACAGTTCAGTGGTTTTTAGTATAGTCACAAAGTTCTGCAACCATCACCACTGTCGAATTCCTGAATGTTTCCATCACCTCAAAAGAAACCCCGTATACGTTAGCAGTCACTTCCCATTCCCCTCTTCCCCCAGCCCTTGGCAACCACAAATCTACTTTCTGTCTGTATGAATTTGCTTATTCTGGACTTGTCACATAATCATACAACACGTAGCCTACTGGGTCTGGCTTTCTTCATTTAGTATAATGTTTTCAAGGTCCATCCATGTTGACCATCTACCTTTTTTACAGTAAAAATTATATATGCTTATCAACCTTCAAATAGCAAGCACACAGACAAAACTATAATGTGAGGTGAAGGATGAGACTAGTCTAGCTAGGTCTGTTCCAGATCTTCTTTACTTTATTATTCTAGATTCCACTTCAATTTTGGCCTTTTAAGAATTATAAAGACCGATACAATTAAGAATTGAATCTACTGGTAGTTTCCTTTCTTTTGTTCCATTTTTGCTAGCAGGTTCAAACATCTTTTCCCTGCCCAAGAGTATTTAAGTGTATACACATATTTTCATGCCATACTTTCATGGTTCATGTTTACATGTGTAGCTTTAGTTCATCTGGAATGTGTGAAAGGTGTGAGGTAGGCACTTGCTTTTATTTTTTCTCACGTGGTTAACAAGTTGCACCACCATACAACTTTCTCTCATTGATTTGGAAACAACAGTATTAGCATATGCCACTTTTTACAGCAGTTTGGGACCATTGCTGTACTTCCTTTTTGGCATTGGCCTACTTTTTTTTCCAGCTGCTAGCATACTGTTAAATTTCTTGTCCCTTTATGATACAGTTGAATATTTTTTAGGGTAAAGTCATATTATCACTCATTTTGAAAAAATCTCTACTTATTGTCGTGTGTTTGTTACTCTAGCTTAGCTTTATTTGTGAATATGCTTATTTTATGTAATGTGGATTGCTGGGTTATTTAACAATTGTGAATTCTGCTTTAGCAAGCAATAGAAGCCAGTAAATGTGGATACAGCTGGCAGAGCATATATGGGCTGAACAGAGACAGGAATGGATAGGAAGACAAGGAAGCACTCAATATTCTGGAGGCCCGAGACATTACAGTTCTGTGACAGCCATAACATCCTTAGAGGAGATCTAGCTGTCATCTTGGATCGTGAGCACGAGAGCCACCTCTGTGATGACTGAGTAGAGACCCTGAAGGGCCTTGGTCTCTGGTGTCTTCGAGGAACTGCTGCAAAAGGCTGGTCTGCTCCCACCAACTTAGGCGAGTGGAAAAGACTTGGTCATGATTATACGAAGCTGAACATAATCCTAAATAAATAAAGCATCCTCATTTCATTTTTGCATTGGGTGGTCTAAGTTAGAATATGCAGGTGTTGATAACACTGATGGCACTCGTAGGGCAACACACACTCAGTGACAACATGAGCACACCCTGGATATGGCCCCAAGCAGGGGGCTGGACCCTGGGGAGGGGTCCTGGGAGTGGCCAGCCCAGGATGTTCCCTTCCTCTCAGGCTCCATACCTGGGCATGCTGACCATATCTTGCAGGTATGCATAGTGAATGTTCTCGTTCAACCTTCCTCGAGGGAGTCGGTCATCTGGACTGGTTCAGACCAAATAGGGTCTGCCTGGATCAGTGCCCACAACCTTTGGTTACCTTCAGTTCACCTTTAGTTCATTATAACATGCCACCCCTAGAGAGAATTCACATTCATTTTGTGACCATGTGACACATGTGTAAGCGCCTTCCCACACTGCGCCTGTGCACTAGAAACCCTGCCCTTTTTCACACTTAACCCCTCACTCCGCCCTGTGTAAAATGCTATCTAGCCTGTGTGCCTTTCACCGTTGGGAGCAATTTTTTCCTGTTCAACTGGCAGCTCCTGGACCATCTTTCCTGTAAGTTCCCAAATAAAGCCCATGTCTTGTCTGTTGTCCTCGGGTCATTTTTTCGGCCTTGTGGACATAGTGTCTTCCCTTTTGGGGTCTTTGGGAGTCCAATATGACAATAGGGATATCCTTCTGGTTGCTCATGTGAAAAGGAAGGCCTCTAGTATTTCACCATTAAGCTTCCTACCAGATTTTGGTTTTACGTAGAGTACTTTTGTCACTTTAAAAAAATATTCTTTTCTTGATGATGATGATGATGATGATGATGATGATGATGAAATGCTAAATTTTCCCAAATGACTTTTGTCATCTATCAAAATAATTATATGGTATTTCTGCTTTGATACGCTGAAATGATGAATTATACCAACAGGCTTTTCTAAAGTTGAAACATGCAACTTTAGTTTTTTTCTCCCTCTCCTTTGTCCTCTTCTTTGCAGAGAAGCCCCATTCTAGCTCTTGGCTCTCTCCTAAACTTTTCTTTCATCATTTTTGTCTCTTTAGCCATTTCTTCTGAGTTTTGGGAGAATTGCTCGTTTGTCTTCTGATTTCTTGCTCCTCAAAGTGTGGTCCAGGGACCCGCAGTATCACCTGGGAGTTGGTTAGAAATGAAAGTTCTTGGGCCGGGTGCGGTGGCTCAAGTCTGTAATCCCAGCACTTTGGGAGGCCTAGGTGAGAGGATTGCCTGAGCCCACAGGTTCGCGAACAGCCTGAGCAACTTGGCGAGACCTCATATTTACAACAAATCAAATAAAAAAATTAGTCAGGCGTGGTAGCGCACTGGGGTGACCATGAGCATGCCACTGCACTTGCAGGTATGTATAGTGAATGTTGCACTCTAGCCTGGGTGATGGAGTGAGACTCCAACTCAAAAAAAAAAAAAAAAGAAAATTCTTGGACCCTTCTATGAACCTACTGAATTGGAATCTGCATTTTAACAAGATTCTCAGGTGATTCATGTGCACATTGAAATTTAAGAAGTGCTGTAAAATTCTGGCAAAAGAGGAAACCTTTCCAAGATTCAATTGACAATGCCTACTTTCCCCATAGATACAGTAGTTTGGTTATTTTAATGAGAATTTGGGAGAGAAGTCCATTGCAAGGGTGTAGATCACCATTGAGGATCAAAACCCACAGGCTCTTTGTGGCAGGATATGAGAAAGGGCAGTTGGATGCCGTGTGTGATGACATGAAATGAAACCGACAGCCAAAGGTCATCAAAATCACCACCAGGCATTGTTAGTCCAACAAGAAAGAATCCTTGTCTTCCATTTCTGAAGGGCAGTGTGTCTCCTCCAGAGAGTCGCCCACACTCATTTCTTTGAGAAATTTACAAATGCTAACTGGTATCTACACTAAAGTCTCTCATCCTGAGCTGATAGGGAGGAACCAAGGGATTCCTGTAGAGTGGTTTGGTTTCAGACAAGCATTTTCCGTTTTTTCTTAGTAAATGGAAGAAACTTCTGAGGTTATTGAGGAAACAGATGTACTTCTGTGCCCAGGCATTGTGCCTGAGGGCAGCCTGGGGGTGGGGAAGGGTATTCACAGACTTAAACTATGAGCATTTGCATGTGGAAAGATATATTCTTTTAAGGGCAACATCAAATTGAATATATCCAATCCTCATCAGTAATGGCTGGATTGTCAGGAAAAATCGTGGGAAGGCACAAAAAGTGATAGAAATCATTCTAAAGACAAAATGACTCTTTCGGACAAATTGGTTCATTCTTTTTTTATTGTCACAGAACCCTTTATTCCCTGGAGAATGTCGAAACAATACCAGTGCATAACTCTCATTGTGGAATTGAAAAACATCCTACCTTTCTTCATAGTTTCATGAGGTTGTTGTCTCAACAGGAAGTTCTGGTCATTGTTACACATTCTTCTTGTTTATTATTAGTAATAATAACCCCTTGCAACACTATTGTGTTCTAAACTTTACAAAGCTTTTCCACACAAAGTAGATCATTAGTGTTTCCTGACAATCCTGTGAGATGGAGCAGTGTGGACAGGCATTAATGTGCCCATTTCATAGATGATAGAACTGAGCTCAAAGGAAGGAAAGTACTTTCTCAGGGGCACAACGTGCAATCAGTGGCAGCTGCGGGGCTCAGACTTGTGTCTTCCAGCTGCAGGGGTGGCTTCTAAAACACATTTGCCCAAGTGTCTTTAATCTTTTAGCTTCCCAGTTAGACTATTTTGTCCTTCTACAAGGCCTGTGCATATGCAACACAATCACAAGCAACAGGGAAAGATCACTCTTCAAGGTTTTATGCTGAAATGCAGTGTGTCACTTTAGTGAGGTTACCTTCTTCAGATTGGATTCAGATGGTCGGACATCTCTGGTTTCCTGTACTGGTGGTCCCCAATATATTTGGCATCAGAGACTGTCTTCTAGAAAGACGATGTTTGCATAGAGATGGTTTTGGAATGGTTCAGGCATATTGCATTTATTGTGCACTTTATTTCTATTGTTATTAAATTGTAATATGTAGTGAACTAATAATACAACCATAATGCAGAATCAGTGGGAGCCCTGAGCTTGTTTTCCTGCAACTAGACAGTCCCATCTGGAGGTGATGGGAGACAGTGACACTCAAGGTGTATTGCTTATGTCCAGTCTATTCCATAATCTCGTTTTGGTAGCTGTCACTGCAGAAAACTGTGCTTTGCAAAGATAGGATGTTGGAAATGGAACCAGGCTTTTCAGTGCTTTTGTGACAATCTCACACATTCTGCCTTGACTTTAATCCAGAACGTATGGAGATTCGAAGTTGTCTCAGACGTACTTTTAAGGCCACTGTCATTTGTGATCTCAAGCAGTTGATCCTCTCTAGCACAGCGCTGATTCACCTGGCTTATACACAAATGGGTCATATATCCATTCCTTCCCAGTTCGGGAGTCTTTTGTGGTAGGGAAGCAATGTTCAAACTCTTTTGAAAGCTGAGATAGCTGATCATGCATCCACTGGGAGAAGGAAGACCCTGGCTTTGTCTCTTTCAAAATCTCAGCGAATGTTTGAAACATGTCAAAAATCCCAATATTCATTCATTGCCCCCATAATTCCCTTTTGGCTTTGAATGTAGTCACTTTATCTGCTGACTTGAACACAGTTGTTGTTCTCCCCTGAAGTGACAGATTGAGTTTGTTGAGCAGGTTGAATATGTCACCCAAGAAAGCAAGTTTTGCAACCTGTTCTGTGTCACTGAAATGTGCTACCAGTGGCGACTGTTTTATCTAAAAGAAATCTCTGGAGCGGCTTTCATAACTCAAAAGCTCTGGCCAGTGATCTACTTTCAGAAAGCCAACCCACTTCTGTATAAAAGAGAAGGTATGTGTGTTCTTCATCCATCTCTTCACAGAGTTGCACAAACAGACATGAGTTAAGGGTATATACTTTAATGTGGTTGATAATTTTAATCACATCCTGCAAAGTGTTGTTAAGTTCAGGTGACATTTTTCGACGAGCTATCATTTCTCTATGGATGACACAGTGCATAGACTCACATTTAGAGGTGATCACTTTGATGCAGTAGTGAAACCAGATAGCTGTCCAGTCATGGCTGCTGCTCTTCCCATGCATATACTGACACAAAATGACCAATTCAATTTTCCTTATATGTAATCATTCAAAGACTTGAATAGTTCTGCAGCTGTGGTATTGGTTGGCGACAGAAGTGCACATAACATATCCTCCTGCACACTCTTCTGAAAATATATTGCACAAAAAAGCATTGTTGCCTTGTTGTCAACATCAGTAGACTCATCAACCTGAATTACATACCATGACTCATTAATCCTCTCCAACAATTGCACCTCAGTATCCTCTGTTATTTCATCAATGTGTCTAGTTATGATGCTAGCTGAAAGAGGAACACATGCCACGTTTTGAACCGCAGCCTCTCCTAAAAGTACATGACAGCAGACAGGATCAACTCTTCACCAATAGGAAAGGGCTTCTAAGCTTTAGCAATGCAGTTAGCCACTAAGAGTAATGCTTGCAGTGCAGACACATTTGATGAAATGATGACCTTCAATAATTGCTTCTGTTCTTCATGTTCATGTTTTTTTTTTTTTTTGAGAAACTCCAAAGATTTGTCTTTTAATGAAAGGTGTTTGGTCTCCATATGGCAAAGCAGTTTTGAAGGTTTCCTGGCTTCATTGGGTAGCCCATTGCCACATGCTATAAAAGGCTTGCTTGGAGAATGTGAATCACCTGAACCCATAATTTAATTCTACTCTTCACGTTTCTACACTGAACATTCCAGATTTTCCTTAATGTTCCATTTATTTTCCCTTGCGTATGTTTGCTCTACCTAGAATACACCTTACCTTCTTCCCTTTACCACCATCTTCACCCCTCTTACCCTTAAAAGAACTCAGTTCTAAAGCTATTCCTCTGTGAAGTCTTTCAGACCCAAAGTTAAAAATACCTGTGTTACTAAACACACTGTCATATGGACCTATCAGAGTCTGAAATGTACTTCATTTATCTTCATACATACTGGGAATTTAAACTAGATTGGGAGCTACTTTGGAGCGGGAAGAACATCTTATTCCTCTGTACATCCCCTGAGCTTGGAACCTTATGACCGACAGGAATTCACTAAGGGTTGATCTAATTTCCTCATGGTTTTAGTGTATCGGGAACTCTTTTGACCAGATATCACTTTCGTTTCTGCAGTTTAGGCGATAGGAAAGGAGTGAGTTATTATAACCAATCATTTTAAAGGACAAGAGGTACATGAAACTTGTCTCATTGATTTATCTTATATTCTGTTCCTTTATGTCTCCAGGTTATAGCGGTTTTAGTGTAGAGTTCCTTTATCAACATCCTTATGACTTTGTCCAGGACTAGCCCATCTAGAGGAGTTCTAAATTTTCTTTGGTAACAGGGTATTTTTTTCCCCCATTTCGTCACAGTTAGGAAATTACTATTCAGTAGTTCTCAACCTTGACGATACATTGGAATCACTTAGGGAGTTTAAAAAATACTGATGTGAAATTTGCATGAAGTATCTTTGAGTCTTTCACTGAGCTCTAAGCTGTACAAGCACAGGGTGAGACTCTGAGAGACCTGGCACATAATGATTACTGGATGATGTGAGCTCAGCAGAGATCTTGGTAGTCTCAATGCTGATAGATGCTGAAATTCTGACTAGCCATGTTAGAGACACCTCACTGAATACCCTAGACATTCCTTTAAGACCCCAGAAAGGCTGGGTCTTATTATCTTTATAATAAAAGTAACTGCCTGCCCGAAAGAAAGCCACAACATTCTTTAAAGAAAGTGAATTTAGGCTCTCAATGTAGTATCCACAATGTTCAGCAAACAAACAAAAATTACCAGAAATTGAAGACACAGAAAAATATGCACCAACTAGATGAAAAAAAAGGTCAGTAAAAAACAT
This sequence comes from Tarsius wallacei, assembly GCA_963574415.1. Taxonomy (NCBI): domain Eukaryota; kingdom Metazoa; phylum Chordata; class Mammalia; order Primates; family Tarsiidae; genus Tarsius; species Tarsius wallacei. Next base: position 10,194 of record CAUYQG010087323.1, read on the forward strand.
CTAGAGATGATACAAATAATGAATGAGTGGACAAGGATTTTAACATAGCTATTAACAATATGTTTGTAGATTTAACAGAAGAGATGGGCATAATGAGTGAAGAGATGGGAGAATCTCAACAGAGAATTGGAAATGATAAAAAAAAAGAACCAAATTGAAATTTGAGAACCGAAAAAAAAAAAAAAAAAAATCTGGCTAGGCCTGGTGGCTCACACTTGTAATCTCAGTACTTTGGGAGGCTGAGGTGAGAGGATTACTTGAGCCCAGGAGTCTGAGGCCAGCCTGAGCAACATAATGAGGCATCTCTGCAAAATATAAAAAGAAATTAGCCGGGAGTGGTGGCATGCACTTGTAGTCCCAGCTACTCGTGAGACTGAGGTGGAAGGATTGCCTGAGCCCAGGAGGTCGATGTTGTAGTAACCCATGATTGTGCCACTGTACTCCGGCCTGGGCAACAGTGTGAGACTATGACTCAAAATAATAATAGTAATAATAACTGAAATTTTAAAAAATTCACTGGATTGAATAACTGCAGATTGGACACCGCAGGAAGAAGGCAGAACAGTGGAAAAAGTAAATATATGGGAACATGAATAGGCTTTTTTTCTCGTTACCTCAGCTAGGTGATCAAGGTCATTGTCCACAGTCATAAGTCATGTTGATAGTGTGTACTTTTTGTCTTATAGGATGAGAATGGCAATTTACCTATGTGATTTTCCTCCCTCCCTTAACTCCTGTCTAATTATGAGCAAAACATCAGAAAAATCCTAACTGAGGCACATTCTACAAAAACACTCCTCAAAACTATCAAGTCCTCAGAAACAAGGAAAGTCCAAGAAACTGTCACAGCCAAGAACAGCCCAAGGAGATATGATTACTAGATATAGTGTTGTATCATGGGTGAAATCCTGGAATAGAAAAAGGACATTAGGCAAAAGCTAAAGAAATCTGAATAAAGAATAAACTTTGGCAAAAAATAATGTATCAATAATGTTTCATTAATTGTAACAAATTTACCACACTAATGTAAGATGTTAAAACAAAGGGAAGCTGGCCGCAGGATATATGAGAATTCTCTATGTGACCTTTGTAATTTTTCTATGAATCTATTTTGGAATCAGTTCTAAAATAAAGAGCTTATTAAAAAATAAACTGACAATAACAAGTGCTAACAAGGATGTGGAACAACTGGAACTTGCATTCATTGCTGGCAGGAATATAAAATGGTATGGCTTGGAAGTTTCTTATAAAGCTCAACATACACTTATCACATAACCCAGCAATCTCACTCTTGGATATTGAACCAAGAGAAATAAAAACATGTTCTCAAAAACTGGTATGTGAATGTGTATATAGAGTTTATTCAGAATCACCACATACTGGAAGCAACAAAAATGTCCATCAACTGCTGAATGGATAAATACATCCTGTATATCCATATAATAGAATACAATTAAGCAACAAAAAAGGAATGAACTGCATTATGCAAAACACAGATCTCAGATGCAATATGCTAAGTAAAAGAAGCCAGATACAAAAGAGTTCATACTATGTCTGTTTATATGCAATCCTAGAACAAGCAAAGCTAATCTAAGGTTAAAAAAAATTAGAACAATGGTTAACATCTTGAGGTCTGAGGATGAGGAGGATTCAGAAGGAGCCGGAGGGAACTTTCTGAGGCGATGGAAATGACCCACATCTCGATAAGGGCGTGGGCTACATGGGCGAATGCATTGACCAAAACAAATGCGTTTCATGATGTGTTCAAAGATGTGCAAAGTGTACCTTAGTGTTTAAAGGTAGGGTTCAAATGCTGATGCCTAGGATTCTAAGTTTAATGATTTCAAATGTGGGATTTGGGTTGTTTTTTTTTTGAGTTGGAGTCTCACTCCGTCACCCAGACTGGAGTGCAGTAGCCACTCCCGGCCACCGCAGCCTTGACCCGCTGGGCTCCGGCGATCCTTCTGCCTCAGCCTTCCGAGTAGCCGGAATTACAGGCACAAGCTACCATGCCCGGCTGATTTTTGATGTATTGTAGAGATGTGGTCTCGCCAAGTTGCCCAGGCGAGTCTCGAACCCACGGGCTCAGGCAATCCACTCACCTTGGCCTCCCAAAGTATGGGATTACAGGCTGAGCCACCGAGCCCAGCAGGTTTTTTGTTTTTTTGAAGGCTCCTATAGCCAAAGTTAGAAACTACTGTTATAGGTATTTGTCTAGTGATAGGATCCTCTGTCACTCCTGTTTGCTGGGCAAGTGCTTTTCTGTCTTTGATGTGTGGATCCTGGAAGCTGGATACGTGGGTTTCCACGCCTACTTGGTGGCTGGCTGCTCCAGGGATGGCTAATTGGAATACACCAAGGTTCAAAAGGTCCAAGAAGAAAATAGGAGCAGAACGGACCCTCCTACCCCTGAATATCCCCTCTAGCTCTCCTCTCTGTGCTTCTTCTGAGACTGACCCTTGTTCATTCAGGGAGCGGATTGTCATGACGATGGGAATAGTAAGCTGAAGGGGGACCAGAGGAGTTATGGCTGTGGAGCGGGGAGAGTTCTTATTCTATAGAAAATTTTAGAAAATGGCCTATTTCACACAGATATCAAATCTGTTGGATTCTGCAAGCCATCCTGGTCTTAGCCTTGATTTTGTCCTCTTGGTGACTTCAGGGAGGCTGTAGAAAAAAGGAGACCAGGACACGTGCGTGTGCTAAGCACATGCCACACACTCTGCGGGGAGCCTTTTTCTTTTTTCTACTTTTAAGTGCACATTATAACTACCCAATTTTCTTGTTAGCAATTTTTTCTGCTTTTGAAGCTGACCAGCAACCCATTAACATTTTTAGGACAGAAAAAGCTTCTCTTAAAACTCTATCCAACAGTGATAATACTGCATAATAAAACTGAAGTGATAAATCATCATAGTTATTCCATGGATGCTCTGTGTCTGGTATTTATTTCAGAACATGAGGTCAAGGTTTCAGAGAGGTCTCATTACTAATGAAAACTTTGACTCTAACAGTTTCATCTGGGGTGCACTAATAAGTAAATGCATAAACATAGACCCTCTCAGTGGAAAGGAATTTTGCAGGTCATCCATCTCCTTCATAGAGTGCCTGAATGCTGCTAAGTGGTACCCAGTTTCTTGCACACCTCTGAGAACAGACAGCCTTGTAAGATAACCCAATGCATCTCTGAGCAGTTCTGACTGAAAGCTTTTCCTGGCATGGAGCCACAACCCAGGTCTCTCTTGTAACTTGTAGCCACAGGGAATGTCAGTTCCCTTTTCCTGTTTCCTGTCCACAAACCTTTTATGCAACGAGTTAATCATTTCTAATTGCTTAAAACATGCCTCCTATGATTTGGATTTTTTTTGTATTCCCCAGCTTGCTTTCTCTCTCCTATTTGAGTCTTCGCCCATCCATTTCCACTCAAATCCAGCACAATTCATATGAACCCTTGTTATCTGAGTGCTTTCTTGGGGCCAGGCACTAGGCCAGGTGCTGTGGAGAAGGCAGGAACAAGTCAGGCCTGACCTTGTGTGAGAGAGAATACCTGTCCACAGAGGCCTCCAAGACAAGGCAGACTGTGGTATGTGGCAAGAGAGAAGGACAGTGTCCTATTCCCTTCCTCCACCATTTTGCAGGCTCTCATCTTGCAACACAACACATTGGCTAAAACATAGAGCTGTGCAAGTTCATTGCATGGCTAGAATGGGCTTCTCCCCAAATATTTGATGAATGCGTGTCGATTGACAAGGTCTCTGTATTCCAATTCCAGATTTTTGGAAATGGGAGACTGATTGACCCAGCTTGGGTCAGAGGTTCACCCCTGGTTCAATCAGCTGTTGGCAGGAGGAGCAGGTCACTCTTTCTGGACTAAGAGCAAGGAAAGTTCTATAAAACATGAATGTGATAGGGGAGGAAATGGTAGGCATCCTAGATATGCTAGATACATACGACATATCCATAATATGTAACATATATAGGCATAGATGAGCACTATATAATACCTATAAGCATTAATCCTGAAAGATGGACATTATCTCCATTTTGTAGCTGGGGAAACAGATTCAGAGAGGTGAAGTGACTTTTCTAAGGTTACTACTTGCCAAAGGCAAATTGTGCTTTCAACTCGGGGCTGCCACATTACTTATTAGCATTTCCCTTAGGCCTTTCTGGAACTCATGTATTCATTCACCCAGAATTTCTCCAGTGCAGACCATGGGCCTGGCTTTATGTAAGGCCCTGGATATAGCCATTGGACACAGAGATATGCTTGAAGACCCAGCGAGAGCATAAGGAAGGATTCCTGCCCTGGAATAGCATATGGCTTTACTGGGGAGAAGAGACATAGGGACGCCACAAGTTCAAGCATTGCTGTGTGAAGAGCCCTGGGGCTGACCAGTACTGCAAAGGCTATAGAATGTAAGACAGAGAAGTCTCTGAGGACTGGTGTAGTTGGGGAAGCATCCTGGAGAAGGCAGAACTCCATTCAGGTGCCCGAGTACAGACAGGAGAAGGAAGAAAGGACATTGTAAAAGGCAGAGTTGTGTTTTCTACATTCTGAGCATCGCTTATTTACAGCCACTCATCTCCGTCCCCACTGAGCCCATCCCCTGGTCACCAGCAACACTTACCTGGACACAGCCTAACCCTCTAACAGATCTGCCTTCTCCTTGTCATGTTCCCCACCAATGGATTGGTATTGTCAATCTTTTTTTAAAATTATAAAATACTTCAAACGTATCAAAAAGCATATCACAATGCAAGAGCCACCAAGATACCCATATTTTGATTCAATAGATATTAATATCATGCCATAGATATTTCAGTTCTCTCTCTGTCTTTTACAGAAATATAACCTAATTTTAGCTAATTCCTATCCCACCCCTGAACTCTCCCTCTCCAGAGTGAAACTTACCCTAAAGTTCATGTCACTTATTCCCATATATGTTTGTTTATGTCACTTATTCCCATATATGTTTGTTTACTTTTCATCCTGATGTTATGGCCACAAACTTCATATGGTATTTTATGTATTTTCCCTGGTATCATACATACACTTAAGTTTCATAATCTTTTGAAACTTGCCTTTCTTCCTCCACTGTCCATTACGTTTTCCAGATTTATCCTTGACAGATGGAGGTCTAGTTCATTCATTAACTGCTGTATCATATTCCATCAGATGGATGAATCTGTTTGCACATCTGTTTCCTTATTGATGCCTGGTTAGGTTGTTTCTACTTTTCATGATTACGGGCAGCACTGCAGTGAATATCCCCACTCACGTCTCTTTGGGCACATGTGTGGGTTTTTTTCCAGAGTAGAAACCAAGAGATGAAATTGCCGGGTGCTAGAGTCAGAATGTCTGTCTCCCCCAAATTTAGATGTGGAAATCTCGCCCCCAAGTTGATGGTATGAGGAGATAGGGCATTTGGGATTAGATCACAAAAGCTCCACTTTCACGAATGGGACTAATGCCCTTATACAATAGGCTGAAGAAAGTTTATTTGCCCCTTTCACCATATGAAGACCCAGGGAGAAGGCACTGTCTGTGAGCAAGGAAGTGGGCCCTTCACCAGACATCATATCTGCTAGCACCTTGATCTTGGACTTCTCAGCCTCTAGAACTGTGAGAATGAAGTTTCTGTTGTTAGCCAGGCTCGGTGGCTCAGCGCTTTGGGAGGCTGAGGTGAGTGGATTGCCTGAGCCCGCGGGTTCGAGACCTGCCTGGGCAATTTGGCAGGACATCATCTCTACAATAAATCAAAAATCAGCTGGGCGTGGTAGCGTGTGCCTGTAATTCCGGCTACTTGGAAGGCTGAGGCGGAAGGATCGCCGGAGCCCAACAGGTCGAGGCTGCGGTGGCCCGGAGCAGCCACTGTGCACTCCAGTCTGGGTGACAGAGTGAGACTCCAACTCAAAAAAAAAAAAAAAGAAAAATTTTTTCTGTTGTTTATAAGCTACCTTGTTTATGGTATTTTGTTGTAGCAGCCTGAGTGGACTAAGGCTGCTATACTGGGTGAAAAACACACAGATCTTCAACTTTGCTAGGTATTGCCAAATGTCCTTTAGAATGGTAGTACCAGGCTACATGTACACTCCCCCAGTGAATATGAAATGGTAGATCCAGTGGCTTAGCATCCTCCCAGCTGCTTGGTATTGTCAATCTTAAAAAGAAAATCATATCCCTTCCCCATGGCGGATAGAAGGATCTCCCTAAAATGCACGCCTGACCACATCCCTTCACTTTTAAAACCCCTCCAGCAGTCCCCCATTGCTTTCTGTAAAACATCCAGACTCTTTATTTATGTATGTGTGAATTTATTTATTTATTTTTAAGTCAGGGTCTCATTCTGTTGCTCAGGTTAGGGTGCTGTGGCATGATCATGGCTTACCAAAGCCTTAAACTGCTGGGTTTAATGTTCCTCCCACCTCAGTTTCTCGAGTAGCTAGGACCACAAGCGTGCACAACCATGTCTGGCTAATTTTTAATATTTTTTTAGAGACAGGGTCTGCTATGTTGTCCAGGCTGGTCTCGAGCTACTGGCCTCAAGTGATTGTCCCACCTCAGTCTTCTGAGACGCTGGGATTATAGGCATGAACCACCAAGTCTGGTCTAAAACATCCAGACTTTTGTGTGGCCCCAAAACTCTGTGTGAGTCACTCCAGGCTCATCTCTCTCTCTTTCTCTACCTCAAAATGCCTGTGTGAACACATACACCATAACCTACATGTAAGCATGTATGCACACATGCACGATATTGTCTAGTCAAAAAAAACCATGTTCATTTCTCCTGATCTGCCAGTGTTTCCTTGTCTTTGGGTCTTGAAACAAGCTGCTCCCTCTGCCTGGAGTACCCTTCCTCCAGGCTGATTCCCGTCAGCCCTCAGCTCTTGGCTTGACGTCTCCTTCCTGGGAAGCCTTTGCAGGTATCCCAGGCCTGCAGGATGCCTTTCCTCAGACTGCCCCAGCATCGTTCACTCCCAGCTTCATGGTTCTCAGGACCCGATCTCTCCCATCCCACCAGACCTTAGACTCCTCGACAGCAGAGCGTGTGTGCTTAGCCTACTTATTGAATGAGTTTATTAAATAATCTACAGACAGGAGGCAGATTGGGAAGGAACAGAGGCAGCAAGATGGGGAGTGGTTGGAAATGAGACTAGAGAGAAAGTCTCATCCCATCATCCTCAGACCCCTAATTCCCAGGTAAGGAAACAGGCAAGGCAAGGTAACCAACCCTATCATCACACATCCGGTCATTGACAGAACTGGATTTGATGTGCCGTTTCCTGACTTGAGGTTGGGGTGCTGTCTGCTGCATTTCAACTTTAAACAATAAGAAAGAGTCAGCATTGAGGGAGAGAGAGCTGGGGTTGCCAGGGAAGGAAGGATGTGCCGGAGAAAGAGGCTTTGGGATCTGGGACGCAGGTGGAGGGCTTGGCCCTGCAGACATGACCCTGGATCCTCTGGGAGGTGAAGGAGGGAGAAACATTGGGCCAAGTTCCTAGAACAGACGCTTGTCTGGGCTGCCTAGGGAGGCTTGGGTGGGCTGGCCCTTCTCTGGGGAGGAACAGACTTGTAAGAAGAAACGCAGCCTCTCCCTCAGCATCCAGCCCACTGACATTGGGAGAATGATTTCTTAAGACCCCACTATGGCAGGGGACAGACCAGAGCCAAGGACAACTGGGAAGAAAAGGGGGGTCTAATGCAAAAAGGCAGGAGTTGGTTCCAGGACTGGAGCTCAGATCCCCCAGCTAAAGGAGCTGGAGAGCATAGAGGTCAGGCCCAGAGGTGTGGGTTCATCACACAAGCAGAAGAGCCCTTCTGTGGGCCTGCTGACGTGCGGCAGGGCAAGGGGACATCCATAAAAGGGGATAATAATACTTATACCTCATGTGATTATGGTGAGGATTAAGTAAAATAAAACTGTAAAGGGCTTAGACCAGTGCTTGGCACATAAAATCAGGTTGTTGGGAGGAATAAATAGGATGACATGATGGATGGATCCTGGAAAACCACACAAATGATGGCAAGCAGTCTTCTGCTAGGACCTCAACCAATGAGTGTGGACAGCCGTGGGAAATCCAGGGGCGGAGAGGAGGGTGTGGAGTCGAGGGAGCCCGCTCCTCCGTTCCTTGAACCTCTGCACCTGACACCTGCATCTGAGACTACACAAGTCAATTCTGGAAAGATGCTCAGAACTCACACAAGCCAACCTTCCACCTGTACACAAGAGAAAACTGAAGTCCGCAGGGTGGAAGTGACTTGTCCAAGGCCACACACAAGGCTGTGTCTCTCACTCACCAGACTCAGACCCCAGGCTCTTCCTACTGTCCCATCAGCCCGGGACAGGATGTGGCTCTTTCAGCCTGGTCTCAGTGGTTGTCATTTCTCTTATTTCTCCCTATCTTCCTTCACCTTAGAAGTCAAAGGACCCCGTCACCAGCTCTGAGAACCTCGCCCTCTGAGAGTTCCCTGCTTTGATTGCTTTCTTCCTGTTTTCCCATAGAAAGCAGTTGAAGAGCAATTGAAAGCCACTTCCACCTCTGGTGCCCACTCCAGAATTCTCCCTCCCCGGACCTCTCCTGAAGAGGTCAGGAGGAGGCTACAGTGTGTACATACTTGCTTCCTTCACTAGGGTTCTTTAGGGTTGGTTGGCAAGCGTGAGCATTCCCTTTTCCTCAAATGGGGAGTCCTCCCTCCCTCCCTCCTCCCCTCCTTCTCTCCCTCCCTCCCTCCTCTCTTTCCTTCATCTCTCCTTCCCTTCCTTCTCCCTCCCACTCTCCCTCCCTTTTTCTCTCGCCCTTCCTCTCTCCTCCTTCCCTCCCTCACATACCTTACTATGTTGAAATCACCCATCTGACACATGCAGAAGCTCATTCTAAGTAACCTTGAGTGTGCATCCTTGTTGCACTGGTCAGATTTCTTTACTGAAAAAACAGATACAACATGCCAGGCTTAGTAAGAGGTCATTTGCAAGACACATGTTGACCAACAAGTCCAGGAATTATGGTCATGCAAAATGGGGGCAAATGAAGCTTTCAGTTTTTTCTTGTAGCTACCCTGGTTTTTGATGCACTGTTAGAGCCCCCCATAGGGAGGACTTGCTGCCATAATCAACTGTCACACGGGGTTCATGTTTGTTATTTCATGGGTTGCACAGCTGGCCAGTGAGATGAGCTGGGAAGAATAAGTTTCCCTGCATTTTGGACAAGCTAACGGAGGCTTGGAGGGGTCAAAGAGTTGTTCCTAAAGCTTAGCAGGCCCAAGGCTTCCACCAGGGGTTTCAGACTCCACACCTAGGGCTCCTTCTGCTAACAATTCTACTGGAAGAAACTTCAGGGTTTTAAACTGACTCAAAGATTCTGACTCAAATTTTTGGTTCAGAGGTAAAATGAAATGAATTGGAAGTAGACTACCCACAACAGGGACAAATTATTGTAAAGATAAAAGTGACCATTGAATCAGTGAAAAATAGACTGTCCTCTCTGGCTTACCTATTTCATCTTTTTTTTTTTTTTTTTTGAGTTGGAGTTTCACTCTGTTGCCCAGACTGGAGTGTAGTGGCACACTCCCGGCCACTGCAGCATCAACCTGCTGGGCTCTGGCGATCCTCCCGCCTCAGCCTTCCAAGTAGCTGGAACTACAGGCATACGCTACCATGCCTGGTTAATTTTTTTGATTTATTGTAGAGATGAGATCTCGCCAAGTTGCCTGGGTAGGTCTCGAACCCGTGGGCTCAGGCAATCCACTCGCCTCAGCCTCCCAAAGTGCTGGGATTACAGGCTGAGCCACCGAGCCTGACCCCATTTCATCTTTAAACTCTAAGTTGGATGAAATATTCTCCCCAGAGCCTTCCTGGACCCTCTTCTCACCCAGGATGGAGTGGAATCTTTCTTCTCTAGGACAACCTTTCTGTGCTTTAGAAGTCTCTAGTGCAGTTTTCATGCTAGATTGTTCTGCACTCAGTCTCAAAACTCTCTTGTCCTGTGCACAATGGGTTCCTCAGGGAGGGACCTGCCTGGGACACCGTAGCCTCAGGGAGTGAAATGATGCTGTAAGTGAACTGGTGTAGTCCAGTTCAAGGACACAGCAATGGGTCCCAAGTCTGGTGCTGGGCTCAGAGCAATGACATCTGGTGACCCAGGGAGGGGCCTGCAGCAGGTACAGCAGTGACCAGGAGCTTAGAAATGGGTGCTAGGGAAGGTTTTAGATCAGCTGGCAGCTTTGGGGGAAGTCTGGAAGCCAAGGCTGTAGTCACAGGCCTGAAGTTTGGGTTCAGGACTCAAGTCTCTGGGGTTAAGGTTCAGGGACTTAGAATCATCTTGGAAGAAACAGGCTGCAAGGCTGAGACTGTTATCAAAGCCCTCCTTCCCCTGTAGGCCCAACTGCCAGGCCCACGCGGGATGAGCCCTCTGACCGCCCTGGGGAAGGGAGAGCCAAGGACCTGGAACTGTCTCAGCTATGAGGGAAGGAGGACTGAGAACAGGGGTGGGAGGCCAGGCAGGGCATTTTAAGAAGTCCCATTTCCCATACTTTCAAAAGGCAGAAGCGCTGAGTAGTTTTTTTAAAAAAAGAACAAACAATGTTTGGTTTAGAAATTGCTGTAGCTTAGGTTCTTGGGTAAAGGAGGTGCCTGATTTTGGTACAGAACTCCTTTTATAACAAAGGTGTAGAGGACTGTCTTTTTTTTTTTTTTTTCGAGTCAGAGTCTCACTGTTGCCCCGGCTGGAGTGTAGTGGCACACTCATGGCCACTGCAGCCTCAACCTGCTGGGCTCAGGTGATCCTTCCACCTCAGCCTTCCAAGTAGCTGGAACTGCAGGCATGCGCCACCATGTCCGGGTAAGTTTTTGATTTATTGTAGAGATGAGGTCTCACCAAATTGCCCAGGCTGGTCTCGAACCCATGGGCTCAGGCAATCCTCTCGCCTCTGCCTTCCAAAGTGCTGGGATTACAGGTGTGAGTCACTGCACCTGGCCAGGACTGTCTCTTTATTTGTGCAGAACAACCACTGTTTCTGTTCTAGCTGTGCTGCCCTGGTCCACCGCTCTGACCCCAAAGACAGGCTGATGTCCACAAGGCATGTTTGGTAACTGAACTCACATCTTACCAAACCATTTAGATTTTACTTGCTGGGTAAAAAGCTGTCAGTCTGCAGCCACTGCAATTTCTCTGAAGACATGGGTCATTCACGTTGCTTCTGGAAGGAAAGCTCCCATTCCTGCATGCTTCTTACCACAGCAAAGAACAGCAGCCGCTCACATGTTCTTCAAGCCAGGGAAGTGAGAGGCCAAGTAATCACATGCTTGAAGAAATGAAAGAAGAAAACTATTCTTGTTTATTGAGCACCCGTTTATGAATAGACAGGTCTTAGGACTTCTACATATATTATTGTATGTGTATATATTTATATACATACATACATCAGCTCAGGGGATAAGGCATTACTATCTCCAGCCTCCAAAGAAATACCTGAGACACAGTTGCCATCTAACAAAAGTAATGGAGCCCCAACTCAGTCCTCTCTGAGATCTCCACCTCCCGCCTTTTTTTTGTTCTTTTTGTTTTATTTATTTATTTATTTGAGTTGGAGTCTCACTCTTGTTGCCCAGGCTGGAGTGCAGTGGCACACTCACGGCTACTGCAGCCTTGACCTGCTGGGCTTAGGCGATCCTTCCGCCTCAGCCTTCCAAGTAGCTGGAACTACAGACGCATGCCACCATGCCCAGCTATTTTGTGTGTGTGTGTGTGTGTGTGTGTGTGTGTGTGTGGTTTATTGTAGAGATGAGGTCTCACCAAGTTGCCCAGGCTGGTCTTGAATCCCTGGGCTCAGGCAATCCTTTCGCCTCGGTCTCCCAAAGTGCTGAAATTATAGGCTGAGCCACCGCACCCAGCCTTTTTGTTTATTTTTAGAAAATAAATGGCAAAATCTATACGCCGTGGCATCTGAGCCCCATCACAGAGCGTGAATGATGGCTCGCTTGTGAAGCTCCTGAATGTACTCCTGGGCGTATGTGATGGCCGTCTTGGGTGCCTCAGGTGGCGGTGGGGGGTCCTTCTACCAACTTCACAAAATAGTGGCAATAAACCCTCTCCATGATCCCAAAGTGGCCTCTTCTGTGGTAGGGAAGGCACCCAGAAAGGGTTGGTGCTGCCTTTTCAGAGCTGGGATGATCATACCAAGAGCCACCAGAGCTGGTCTGGCCGCCAGGAGCTTTCTGACCTCCCAAATGCCACTCTTTGCTCCATCTCTCAGGCTTACATTAGCTGGCGCACTGGAGGGCTGGCCCAGGTATCCAGAGCCGAAGGCCCTGTCCCGGCCTAGGGACCCTTGCTGATGAAAGAAGAGCAGCGTGGCTGGTTCCCTGCGAGGGGACCTGTGAATCCAGCGGAGAGGATGCGTTGGCTGTACAGGTTTGCCTGCTAAAGGAGCCAGCGTGGCAATTGGTTGTAGAGAATTTGATGAAAATAATCAGCTGCAAACTCCTAAAAAACAAACAGACCACGATCCAGAGGTTTGAATAACAGCCCCCTCAGCCAGATGGCTGCAAGAGCCTTGCCAGAGAGAAAAAATGATCTCTGGCCCTGAATTTCCTCTTTGTTCTGAACCCTGCCCGCTCTCTGAGGACAGCATCAACGCACTCCCACCCTCTCCAGCGCCAGCCACCCGGACAGGGTCTTGTGTCCAAGGATCTTAAGGCAGCTTTCCCCAGATTAGGATTTGGGGACAACGAATCCAGGCAGAGAAGCAGATTTCTTGTCCCAGGATGAGTCACCACGGGCGGGAGGAAGCTCACAGCTGTCTGCATCTGGGCCTGGAATGCAGCTTCCTCCTTGTAGGACACTCCCGAGAAGCCTGGGACCCTTGTGGCTACACAGCAGGAAGTCACAAGCAGGGCCATGCTGTGCAGAACTGGTGCAGACTGTGGTCCTCTCCAACAGACCTTCGTGTTCAAGTTCTTGGGAGCAGAATGCTAGCTTGTTACCACATTAAATTGCAACCACGCCTAGAACAAGTGGTGGCGAGCGCATCCTGCCAGACTCAGCCTCCCGACAATTCCAACAAGAGCACTGCTATAGGAGTGAGGCCAATGTGGATTCAAATCCTCACTGTCACTGTGTGACCTCAGACAACTTATTTGACCTCTCTGAACCTTAGTTTTTAACTTCAAAGAATTTTAATGAGAATAATAAATAAATTATATTATCAGTGCATGTAACATAGTATCTGGCCCACAGCCGTCATGCAATAATCATTGGTTTCCTCCCTCCCAGCCTTCTGGCCCAGAGCCTTTTGGTACCAATAATTTCTTCTATTGCCCACTCCTAAATGCTTTCAAGGATCCATTCTCAGCTTTTGGCAAAACTTTCAGGTACAATTCTCTCCCTTTTACCCTAAGCAGATTCCCGTCTCCTCCCCATGGTTATTTCAGCTACACTGTTTGCCTGTATGTATTTTGATTTGCTATGCTACCACAGATTCTGTTTGGAAGTAGGCTAGGCAGGGTATAACTACAATGACATTGAATCAGGCTCCTCTAACTTAGAAGCTTACTTTAGAACTTTTCTCCCCATATTAGATGGAATGCCACTTTTATTGAGTTGCCAAGGCTGGAATGCAGTGGTGCGACCATGACTCACTGCAGCCTCAACTTCCTGGGCCTTGGTGTCCTGGCTGGAATGCCACTTTCAAAAAATCTTCACAATAACAAAGAAATCTATTAATATGCATTAAGATGTTAAAGTATTAGTCAGTATAGGCAGGGTTTTGCTGCAGTAACAAATAACTGCTAAATGTGAATGCTTAAAATAGAAAGTTTCACCTCTCACTCGTGGTCCTCATCCATTGTAGGTTGGTGAAATCTCTATCCACATTGTCCTCTCTTAGATACTTAGGGTTCACCGTCTGAAATGTTGTTGGTCACTGCAACAGATGGAAGAGAAGATGAAGAATTGCTTAGCAGGGCTTGAATGCTTCTGCCCAGTCGTAACACACACCACTTCCCATTTCATTGGCTGAAGCAGGGACATACAATCCTATTGTGTCTCGGGTGAAAAATAATTAGAAACGTTGCACAACAGGTGCTAACATTGATATATAGAGACTCAATGTTTTAAAAAGAATGGAGGAAACCCTGCAGGCAAACAGAAAATCTAGAATTCTCTACTCCTGCCATCCCCCACTAGGGATTTGCTGGTCATTTTTTTTGAAAAAAGAATATGCCTAGGGATTTGCTAGTCATTTTACAAGAAGAATATGCCCAGGGATTTGCATAGAGAAGTTCCTTTTGTTCTTTCCTTTAGTCTCTTTCAGTGGTCCTCAGTTTCCAGTATGCATAAGAATTATTGTTTGCTATTGTACACAATCCTGAAGGCTTTTTTCTGTATGTGCTAAATTTAGAACCTAATGTATTTCGGATGTGATTCTGCAGTATTTAATTGATTTAATGTCTGACTTTAATTGTCCCAAAGTCTTGTCACCTTCTCCTCTTCTGTGTGTTACTCACAACCTTAGGGGCCACTTCATCTCTGAATCTAATTGCAATTAACATTTGTTTGCTTTTGTATAGGTACTGATAATTATTACTATAATGATCACAGACAACAAAAGTTTATAATAACTAGTTATTATCCAAAACTCTAAAAAAGTCTTCTACATTCCTTATTTTATTTAGTAATTCTCACCATAACCCTAAAGAGTTGGCTTATTTATTTATTTATTTAATTTTCGAGTTGGAGTCTGACTCTGTCACCCAGACTGGAGTGCAGTGGCACACTCCTGGCCACTGCAGCCTTGACCTGCTGGGCTTTGGCAATCCTTCCACCTCAGCCTTCCGAGTAACTGGAACCCCAGGCGCACGCTACCACGCCCAGCTAATTTTTTATTTGGTGTAGAGATGAGCTCTCGCCAAGTTGTCCGAGTGGGTCTTGATCCCGCAGCCTCAGGCAATCCACTCACCTCAGCCTCCCAAAGTGCTGGGATTACAGACTGAGCCACTGAGCCCAGCCAAGAGTTGGTTTATTAACAGAACATTTCCATTATACACGTGGAAGTCAGGTTCTTGAACCTGTTTCAGTATGGCATCAAATGCTGTGGCTTTTCCTTTATCCCAGGCAGATTTCCGATTGGGATAAGGAGATCCTATTTGGAAAGGGCATTTACAGGCACTGAACTCTGCCCTGGAAATCTGTGGAAAGCACAGGAGGGAACGAGAGGCTCAGGCTCCATAGAGTCCCCTCTCCACTGCCATCCCATCAGGCATCGTGCTCAATGGAAACTTAGTTCCGCAGGGATTACTTTGGGCACACAGCATTCTAGGAGCTGAATGTCCAGGAATTCCTGTTAATTAGGCATTTATTCATGGAATAAACATTTCCCTGAAGAGCTCTCAGCAGCTGGCCAAAGTCATGGCCCTGCCCCGGTTTGGTCTCAGGCAGTAAGATGCCCATTAGTCTAGGCTGCATGACGGTGTGAGGTGACTTGTGGATATGAGTAGTACAGTGTCTGTAATGTGCACAAGCATGTAAGCTTTGTAATATGCTTGCATTAGCCTTTCTGTATTTGTAGGGTCACCAGATAAAATACAGGACGCCCAATTAAATCTGAATTTCAGATGAACAACAAATTATTTTTTAGTATAAGTAGGTCCCATGCAACATTTGATACACACTTATACTTAAAAAATTACTCTTTATCTGGAATTCAAATCTAACTGGGTATCTTGTGTTTTGGTGTGCTAAATCTGGCCACTATAATCTATTTGCATGGAGTCAGTACAAATGGGCTTGCGTGTTTATATCTCAGGGTGCACCTGAATGCGTGTATGTTTGTGCCCCTGAGCCTCTGGGCACGTACTGGGGTCTGTGTGCACATGTACCTGACTGATAAGGTGTCAGCGAGTGGTTAGGGGACCAATTTCTCCACCGCTCACAGTTCATCTCCTGCCAGGCCAGCCCTGCCAGAGTAAGAAAGGTCAGGACCGGCCTTGAATGTCAGGCCACGGAGCTTTTGCTTACACCTGAGGGCAATGAGAAGCCATGGAAGGTTGAGCTGGACAGATTTAGGTGTGTGCTAGAGAAGCCCCGCTGGCTACATTGCAGAGAAAGAACTGGAGAGGGCAATACCGTAGGGCTGGACAGTTACCCTGGGGAGGGAGGGTGTGGATCTGGGCTCAGGCTTTGGTAGGAAAAGGTCCAGTTGTGGGACTTGTTGAACATTCCCGCAGGGGTTGAGGAAGGAAGGAGTTAAAGTGATGTTCAGCGCCCCCCCTGGGCTGATGTACTGCAGGCTCCTAAGATTAATCTTGCTTCTTTCCTCATCCTCAATGTCAGGTGCAGTGCCTGACATGTAATAGATACTCTTTGGGTGTTAATGGTGTGAAAACATGCATGTGTGAATGAGAGAAATGGGGAGCACAGCAGCAGGAGGATGGGGAGGGGGAGGAGGAGGAGGAAGAAGAGAGAGACAGCCTGGCTGCTCATCAGACCTGGGACTGCCAGTGTCTATGTCAACTCTGACTAAAGTCCCACATTAAAATAGTACCCAACGGTGGGAAAATGACAATGCAAACCAAGTCCTAGCACAGTGCCTGGCATATAATAGACGCCTAATAAGTGGGTTTTCCAACCTTCGTATCAGGAAGTAAAGATGCCTCCATAGTGACAAGGAATTTCCTTCCCTGAGCACAATTTTTCTATTTTAGGGAGTCAAGTTTCCCTTTGTTTGGGAAGACCTGTCTTTTCTGCCATCAAGTTCCTGGGAATTTCAAAGGCACTTGGCCTGAAAGATTGCTGTGAATCATGGGACATGCAGAGCCCCAGTGAACAATAGTGGGACCCTGGGGAATGGCTCCAGTCAGGGTCACCCCCCTCATAGTCTCCTGTTCCTTCCCACACAGTCTTGTCAACTGTTGGGAACCTGGGGCTTCTCCTGAGCCTGGCACATGGAATGTGCTGTGTAAATGTTAACTGTGATTATTTTTGTTATTACTATCCCTGGACCTGGTGTTTCCTGAAATTGAATCATTTCTCTACTCTAAAGCTTAGTTTATTTTATTTTATCCAAGTCTCAGGCTAACACCTCAATAGCTCTGAATCCCCAAAGCAGGGAAGACTAATTCCAACACAATCTCTTTCCGGTGATTTTTAAACACTCGTACCACAGAGAAAGGTGGGCTTCCTTCAAGAGCTCACTTAGTTTAGATAAATATTTGGCCTGTGGATAGGCAAACAGTCCGAAAATGGACCTTTTTCTGGGTTTGGGTCTCAAAAAGGGTTTTCGGGACTCAACACATATTCTTTCTTGATTTGTTTACCTAGCAGGTCCCAACAGAATGTAAACCAGGGCAGGGCTTTTTGCCTATGTTGTTTGCTATTGGAAATCCAGTGGCAGAATAGTGCCTGCCACATTGTAGCTACCCAACACATATTTGTTGAATGAATAATTGAATAAATGAGCATCTTATCTGTGCCAGGATGTGGCATTGGGATCTCAGAAGTGGACACAGTCCCTGCCGTCCACAAGCTTGTGGTCCTACAGGACTTTTCACTCTCATGCCATTCCCTGTCCCCCAACACCTACCTGAAATACACACCAGATCAACACTATGGCTTTGTCATGAGCTAGGTAAGCTTGCAGGGGTCACAGAACTGGGCAGAAGGAACAGCACTTCTGTTGGGAACACCAGAGAAGTTATCTAGATGAGGTGGCTTAAAAAAAAAAGTGTGAAGTGGCCTTTTACTTTTGTTATTTTGGTGTATAATAGGTACCTATTTTTTTTTTTTTGAGTTGGAGTCTCACTTTGTCACCCAGACTGGAGTGCAGTGGCCGCTCGCGGCCACCGCAGCCTCGACCTGCTGGGCTCCGGCGATCCTTCCGCCTCATCCTTCCGAGTAGCCGGAATTACAGGCGCGCGCTACCAGGCCCGGCTAATTTTTTGATTTTTATTGTAGAGATGAGGTCTCACCAAGTTGCCCAGGCAGGTCTCAAACCCGCGGGCTCAGGCAATCCACTCACCTCGGCCTCCCAAAGCGCGGGATTACAGGCTGAGCCACTGAGCCCAGCCGGTACCTATTTTAATAATGACTCTATATACATATACTAGAGATCAGTTGTGCTAATTATGTTATGGCCGGTTCTTTGATTCCATTTTAATCTTTCAAGTTTTTTTTCTTTAAACCAGCAGACTAATTATGAGAAAATTTTGTTTATTTCTTTTACTGATACACATATTTGTACACATTGATGGATGCATATGAGTGTTTGCTGCATGCATACAATGTGTAATGATCAAGTCAGGGTATTTGGGGTGTCCATCACCTTGAATATTTATCATTTCTCTGTGTTGGGACTATTTCAAGTCATCTCTTCTAGTTACTTTGATATATACAAAATGTCGTTCTCATCACCCTAGCCTGCTATCAAATATTAGAAAATTTTTTTCTGTTTAACTGTGTGTTTGTGCCCATTAATTCCTCCTCATCCACCCACCCACTCTTCCCAGTCCCTGGTGGTCTATCGTTCTGTTCTCTACGTCCATGAGATCAAATTTTTAAGCTACCATATACGAGTAACAACATGCGGTATTTGTCTTTCTGTGCCTGGCTTATTTCGCTTCATGTAATGACCTTCGGTTCCATCCATGTTGCTGTAAATAACATGATTTCATTCATTTTTGTAGCCAAATAGTATTCACTTGTGAATATCACATTTTCTTTATCCATTTGTCTGTTAATGGGCACTTAGGTTGATTCCCCATCTTGGCTATTAAGGATAGTTCTGCAATAAACATGCGAGTGCAGGTGTGCCTATGATATACTAGTTTCCTTTCCTTTGTGTAAATACTCAGTAGTGGGATGGCTAGATCGTATGGTAGTTCTATTTGTAGTTCTTTAGGAAACCGCCATATTGTTTTCCATAGTGGCTATACCATTTTACATTCCCACCAACAGTGTCTAGGAGTTTTGAGGTGGCATTTGTGCTACTTTGATAACAGCATCAAGGAGGAGTAGAAGGGAAACAGAAAGAGCCAGGGTTCAGAGGTGGGCCATCTTGGCTGCGTAGGAAGAGTCTAGATATGCCAGCTGGGTGGTGGAGGTCATTGAACACAAGTCCAGGAGGGCAGGGTCTGTGTCTGTCTTGTCTGTTGTTATATGGCAAAGTGTCAGGCACAGAGTAGGCTCTAAATAAAGTGTTGGTTGAGAGAATGAATGAATGACATGATTCCATTTTAATCTTTCAAGTTTTTTTTCTTTAAACCAGCAGACTAATTATGAGAAAATTTTGTTTATTTCTTTTACTGATACACATATTTGTACACATTGATGGATGCATATGAGAATCTTTTTGGAGGTTTCCTTAGCAACTACAACGGATTTCCTCCTTCCATCCAGAACTGCTGATACTCATGTCTGGAAGGAACCTTCAACCCAATTCCCATCACTTCCACAACACTCTACCAAGTGATCATCTAGTTTTGGCTAGGATGCCCTCAGTGATGGGGTGCTCACTCCCTCCCACACAACGGTTCCTTCTTTATATAGATCTGATTGTTAGAATAGCCATCTTTACGTTGGCCACACAGACGCTGAAGGGTGGCAGGGAAAGAGCATTAAACTTGGAGTCAGAAGACTTGGGCTTGGGTCCTGGCCCTGCCACTGACTTCTGACTTGCTGGGTGGGCCTTGGGCAGGTGTAGGTGTCAGGGCAATGATTACAAGTATGGGCTCTGACATCCAGTGGGACTAAAGTTATTTGACATCTCTGTGCCTCAATTTTCTCATCTGTAAAATGGGGATAGGAATAGTGCTTATCTCATAAGGCCCTTGTGAGGAGTAAATGAAATAATGCATGTGAAGTTCTTACTTGGCAAATTAGTAAGTGCTTAATGAAAGCTAGCTGTAGCCGGGCTCGGTGGCTCAGCCTGTAATCCTGTGCCTTTGGGAAGCTGAGATGAGTGGATTGCCTGAGCCCGCGGGTTCGAGACCCGCCTGGGCAACTTGGCGAGACCTCATCTCTACAGTAAATCAAAAATTAGTTGGACGTGGTAGCGCGCCTGTAGTTCCAGCTACATGGAAGGCGGAAGCGGAAGGATCGCTGGAGCCCAGCAGGTCGAGGCTGCGGTGGCCGAAAGCGGCCACTGCACTCCAGTCTGGGC
>CAUYQG010087326.1:0-10900 GCA_963574415.1 Tarsius wallacei
CTCAGCCTCCCAAAGCGCGGGATTACAGGCTGAGCCGCCGAGCCCAGCCAGAGGTTCTGATTTTTAGAAATTCCATTTTTTAGACAGGCAAATGGGTTTGCATGACTCAAAAAGCACACAAACAGCAAAAAGTCATGCTTCTGACCTCTTCTCCACCCACCAGGCCCCTCACCACTGCCTTCTCCAGGATCAATGTAAGCAAATATAAGCTCTAGTCATTTTTTACTTTCCCTTCTTACAGAAAAGGCAGTTCTGAAATTGAACGGCATTAATGTCTTTAATGATGAAGAAAGGAAAAGTCATAGATGACATATAATTATTTTATAAAATAATAAGATCATGGTCAGGAAAGTAATATCCACAAGAATATATGGTTAATGTGACAAATTAAATTCAATGAGGGCTGAGTGCAGTGGCTCATGCCTGTAATCCCAGCACTTTGGGAGGTGGAGACGAGAGGACTGCCTGAGCCTAGGGGTTTGAGACCAGTCTGGGCAACTTGGCAAGACCTCACCTCTACAGTAAATGAAAAAAAATTAGCTGGGTGTGAAGGCATACACCTGTGGTTCCAGCTACTTGGAAGGCGGGGGCAGAAGAATCGCCTGAGCCCAGCAGGTTGAGGCTGCAGTGGCCATTGGCATGCCACTGTACTCCAGCCTGGGTGACAGAGTGAGATTCTGACTCAAAAATAAAAAAAATAAAAAAAAAATGTAATGAGATGCAAGCACAGTTCAAATAACCAGAATTGGGGGATAAAGAGTCGGACATCTTTGCTCATACCACATTCTAGCTATGCTAACTGCTGGCTGCTTGAGGGCACAGCCTGGGCCTCATCTACCTATCTATCTCTATCTCTATCTATCTATCTAGTCAAGGTCTTACTCTGTTGCCTAGGCTGAAGTGCAGTGGCATGATCATGGCTCACTGAAGCCTCAAACTCCTAGGCTCAAGTGATCCTCCAGCCTCAGCCTCCCAAGTAGCTGGGACTACAGGCATGCACCACCATGCCCAGCTAATTTTTTGATTTTTTTGTAGAGAAAAGGTCTCACTATGTTTCCCAGGCTGGTCTCGAACTTCTGGGCTCAAGCAATCCTCCCACCTTGGCCTCCCAAAGTGCTGAGATTATAGGCGTGAGCCACTGTGCCCAGTCCTGATCCATCATTAGACTCTGGCAGATTATAAAACTGGCCCCTGTCCCTCACTCCTCCCTGTGTTCACACCCTCTGCAATGCGACCTTGCAGGTTCTCCTGCTGAGAGGTGGAGACCATGTCCTCCTCCTTGAATTTGGACTGGCTCTGAGATTTGCCTTAGCCAGTAGAATGTGGTGGGAGTGACAGTGCTGGTTCTGGCTCAATGCCTCAAAGGTCTGGAGCCTCAGTTCTCTCTTGGAACCCTACCCAGGTGCTATGAGACCAGCTCAGGCTAGGCTGCTAGGTGACTAAAGTGCATGTGAGATACAATCGTCCCCAGCAAGGGCCTTGGCCAGCCAGCTGCCAGCTGACCTACTAGCCAACTGTAGACAGACAGACAGACACACACGTACACACACTCACATGGGCAAGAGGGAGTGTAGCCAAGATCAACTGTCCCTGCTCAGTCCAGAAGGGCCACCCAGATGACCCATAGGCTTATGTAGTTTTAAGTGTCTGATTTTAGGTTTGGTTTGTTTGTGGTAAGAGGTAACTCACTGGGATATTACTTTACTCATAGAAAGTACTCAGTATATATTTGTGAAATTGTACTGAAAAGGAACAAAGTAGACAACATAATTTGTCAGGTTCCTTTTTCTTCAGTTTTCTGTGTTTCTTAGGATGGCAAATAACTCTCAGATATAGTTTTGAGTCAATTTAAGCACAGGCACCCACTTCAAAGCCTCCACCCCAAACAGTAGAGAAAAGGGCAACTCGACTGGAATGGCATCCCTCAGCTCTGTAAAGCATAAGACAGGCCGAGGAAGTGCCCACCACCTTCACCACCACCTAACTGTTGCTGAATGCTTGGGAACCCGCCACCCAGGATGCTCACCTTGAAATGTGGGGGCGAGTCTCTGGAGTCCCATGCCTCATGCTGCTTTCTGCTGTCCTTTGCTGCCCACCAAGAAACCACAGCGGGGTGTAATGTCTGCAGTCCGTAGGGGTAGAAATACCAAGCACCTGTGCATAAAGGAGAGGCAAGTCACTGGGCTGGGGCCTCCAGCAGTCTCTATAAGACTTCACACTTGCCGGGCTCGGTGGTTCAGCCTGTAATCCCTCACTTGGGGAGGCTGAGGTGAGTGGATTGCCTGAGCCCATGGGTTCGAGACCCGCCTGGGCAACTTGGCGAGACCTCATCTCTACAGTAAATCAAAAAATTAGCCGGGTGTGGTAGTGCGCGCCTGTAGTTCCAGCTACTTGGAAGGCTGAGGCGGAAGGATCACCTGAGCCCAGCAGGTCGAGGCTGCGGTGGCCGGGAGCGGCCACTGCACTCCAGTCTGGGTGAAAGAATGAGACTCCAACTCAAAAAAAAAAAAGACTTCACACTTGCCACTCAAGCACTGGCCCCTGGCAGGTGCAGGGGACGCACAGGCCACACAGGCCCGGAGTCATGCACGCACGCCCTGAGCACTTGGCCCTCGCCACACGCATCTCCACGTGACATGGTCATGATCCTGGCTCTACCAACCCCACAAGGACATGGTAAAGCTCAAATTAAACTGAGATAACACATGGGAAAGTGCTCTCTGGAAAAAGTGCTATACAATTATAAAGAATCATTATTATTTTAAGGGTGATGCCCAGTTTCCACTTGATATGAACAAGCTGTTCTTGTAACAGGAAGCACAAAAAGGAAATCAACATTTGAGAAAATGTTCTACCCTGTTATTAATAAAAGAAATACAAGTTGAAAAGATGCTAAACTTATAAAACCAACTCTCGAAAAAATAATACAGCATGGTCATGGTCTTTAATTATAAATTGGTCCAAACATTAAAGTAGACCCGGGAGCCACATGGGCAGCTCATATGAAATTGTGCAACTGGCGAAGGTGTCAGGTAGAAAACTGAATACGAAATGCCTCCATGAGCAAGAAAGTCCCACGCCAGAATCTGGAACAATGCAGAGCAGTGGCAACATGACTTTATCAGTGCAGAAAGAAGCCCTTCTTTCTTTTTGCTACTTTATTATTTTTACCTTAAAGAAAGATTGATCTTGTGAAAACAATTCACTCATACGGCTGTGTCCTGATGTGGACTAGCAGCGATGAGCCCTGTCTTTTCCCACACTTGCTCTACGAGGGTGTGTTCCTGCCCAGAGCAACACAAAGGACACTCCAGGGATATCACGCAGTACTGTGTGGCCACTCCAGCTCAGGACAAGATCATCGGTGGGGGCATTACCCCTTTCACCCCTGGGACATCCTGAGAGCGGGGCAGCTTCAGGCAAGAGAAGACCCAGTGGGGAGGCCATACAGGGGGACCCAGGGCTCAGGCTTGGGCTGCCCACCCCCCATCCTGCCCCTGCCTTGTCTGCTCAGGGTCACCACCCCTCTGGTGAACTCATCTCTGCTGGGTGCACCCGCCACGTCCTGCTCTTGCCCCTCTGGTTCTTGTCCCCAGGCCCTGGCCACGCAGGCTCACCGTACGTCAGGCAGGTCAGCAGCAGCAGTAGCAGCAGGAACCAGAGAAACGTCTTCAGGGACGAGAAGCGCCTGGACCATGCAGGGGCGAAACAGGGCAGGTGGGGTGTGAGGGGGCACTCTGGGCCTCCACATGTCCCACAGGAGCCCCTCGGGGACTGAGAGAGCTAAGGGGTCACCCCTGGGCGTCTCATCGTGCCGGGGCCAGACTTCAGAATCTGCAGTGTAGGCCCACAAGTAACAGAGACGATTTTGACTGTGAATTTTACTGATGTTATTAAAAGTAAACAGTGTGGTCTTTGAAAAACACCAACATTTTTCTACAGAGAGGTCCTCTAAGCGAGCAAATACAGGAAAAAACCAACTCCTTAAATAATATTCTCTTTTAGAGGCTAGGCACAGTGGTTTACACCTAATTCCAGCACTCTGGGAGGCTGAGGCAGGCATGAGGACTGCTTGAGCCCAGAAGTTCGAGGCCAGTCTAGACAACAGAGTGAGACCTCATCTCTACAGAAGTTTTTAAAAAAAATTAGCCAAGCATGTTGGTGCATATCTGTAGTCCCAGATACTTGGAGGCTGAGGATCCCTTGAGCCCAGGTCAAGGCTGTGGTGAGCTATGATTGTGCCACTGCACTCCAGCCTGGGTGACAGAGGACACAGTGAGACCCCAACTCAAAAATATATACATATTTCTTTTAGAAAAAGGAGGAACCTTTTTTTGGTGACACAAGTCTGTCCTTGCCCTTTGTCTCAGCACAGCTGGCTGCCCACCCAGACTTGAGTTATGGCCAGAGGGATTCTGCCTTCTCAATCAGTCTTCCTTCCACCACTTAAGGGGCAAGTTCCCAAGTCCTGGTTCTATTGGTTTAGGGACTTGGGGAGTGAACCCACGGCATCCTTAACAAAGCCTCTTTATGGCTTCTGACCATGAAGGGGAATTCTGGGGGTATAAATTATCCCAGGACCAAGAGGGAAGAGACTTTCTGGGAAACCCACTTTTGGCAAGAGTGTAACCAGCTGTCAGGAATCTGAGAATCAGATGTGGCTAGACTAGGGTGGCATTTAGTAGGAAGTGTCTGAGGAAAAATAAGAACCTGTGTTCCAGAATACTGCCCTGAAGGGCTATCGATTTGGGAAGCAGAACCTGACTCTGAGTTCCATCCTCAGAGGCAGAGGGGGACACTGGGGAGGCCACTCCATGTTTGCTAATAAAAGCTCCAAGTAATCTAGGAAAAACCTTCAGAGAAATGACCATTATAGTTGGGACACTGTATTGGTCCCTTTAGCCCAGGGCTTTTGGAGTTTCACTCACCTGGTTAAAACGAAGACATCAAGGAGAGAGGCAGCTGTCGTCAAGCGGTACCAGGTGGTGCCAACCCACCAGTAGAGAAGTCCAAAGAGCCGGCCTGCAAATGTGACCAGCAGGCCTGGGTCTTCACATTGTGGTTTGGGCATTGCACTCTCACCCCGTCTGTGGTCCTCCCTGTCCCCACCCCCAACACCCACCTGCCAGTAAGCCTGTGTCCTGTCTTACAGCGACCCAGTTCCCCGGATTCCCAGGACAGCCCACGCCCTCTGTCCTGCTTTGCACCTGCTCCTGCCCTTCCAAGCAAGTGTGTTCCCATGGCTCAGGATTCCCAGTGATTATTCTAGAACAACCTTCCCCCTATGGTCCGATAGTCTCTCTGTATGGGCTGGATGCCCAACCGCAGCGAGATGGGTAAGAAGTTACTTCTGCAGTGCCGAGCACAGTGGCTCACACCTATAATCCCAGCACTTTGAAAGGTGGAGGCGAGAGGATTGCCTGAGCCTAGGGGTTCGAGACCAGCCTTGGCAATTTGGCAAGACCTCATCTCTACAATAAATCAAAACATTAGCCGGGTGTGGTGGTGCATGCCTGTGATTCCAGCTACTTAGAAGGCTGAGGTGGAATGATCTCCTGAGCCCAGCAGGTTGAGGCTGTGGTGACCGTGAGTGTGCCACTGCACTCCAGCCTGAGTGACAGAGTGAGACTCCGACTCAAAAAAAAAGTTACTGCTGCAGAGAATGGAAGTAACTGAGCACGGGTTGGCCAGCACCTACCTGGAGAAGTGACCACCAGCCACAAAAAGGAGCCTGCCTGTGAGACAGCGCTCCTTAACCGTGACCCTGAACTCTGCTGGTCTGCGTCTGAGTAGCCTGCAGGGAAACAGGAGAAGAAACCAGCTCAGTTTGTCGTCACTGTTGAGCCTTGTGATACAGAATCTGTCTCCCCCTTCACTGTCTTCTGTGAGCTGAGACCAAAATCATCCTCCTCACATCCCCAGAGCCCCACGCAGGCCTAGCACGCAGTAGGCCAGTAAATGTTCATGGAAGGGAGGAAATGGGAGCTTTTGGACAGTTTGTTTCCTATAGCGTTTCCTCTTGCGTCCTTCTCCTCCTCTTCACCAATAATCCCTCAAACCCCTGTTCACAACTGGACCGAGAGACCAGCCATGCATTTAGCAAAGAATTCCCGAGCACCCCCATGTGTGAAGCCCCACGGTAAAGTGCTGGAAATGAGCCAGAACACGATGGTGCTGACCTGAAGTGGGGGTGGGGCAGACAGAAGCAAGCTGCTGTCGCAGCCCGGGGTGCTAAGGACCGCCACAGGCCAGGCTCAGGCTGGGCACAGGAGGGACACCCCAGTCGGTCTGTGACGCGCCCGCCACATGCCATGCTTCCCAAGGCTTCCTGGCAGCCCCAGGGTCTGCTGGTGGAAGGAGGAAGCATGGCCTACCCACAAAGTCGTCCTCAGAAGAGTAGCCCGAGGAAGAGCCGAGGAAGTCCTCGGAGACCTTGCCCTCCGTGAGCCCATTGGCCTTGCTGCTCTCGGTGCCGCCTGTGCCTCTCCTCCTCCTCACTCGCAGGTCCTCACCTGTGCAGGGAGGAACGAGGGGCTCTTCTGGGGCTCCAAAAGCCTCTGCAAAATTGGGCCTCACAGAGAGGTGCTCCAAAGAGGGTATTCTGGAGGATCCAGGGGACACTCCGAGGAGTATCTTAGGGGAAGCAGAGGAAGCAAAGCCTCAGGAGAAAGCGTTGGATACTTACTCCAGTAGGAGTCACTGTGCAGGTCGTCCAGGAGGGCGCTTCTGGCCAGGGATGCGGCCCGGGGGCTGCCTATGTACGATTCTCGGACCATAGACTCGCTGTAGTAGGAGGTGTGAGCATCCGAGGATGGGCCCAGCTGTGGGGCTGGGGACAAACGCTTCGTGCTGCTGGACTTCCTCTTCAAGGTCCTGTGGGAGAGGCAGGAGCTGGCAGGTGAGCCCAGCCAGACACACTAAGGAAAGCCAAAGCTCTGGGGGCCCTCCTCTGCGTGGGCTGGTCTTGTTGCTAGGCAACTGACAGCTCCCATCTCATGCCTATCTACCAGTGCAGGCACTTTCTCTGCTCCTACTATCTCAGAATCTCAGAGCAGACAGGCAAGACCAGTAGTTAGGGATGGAGCCGGGATTCTAACTGAGGTATCTAACTTCAAAGATTTTCCCCAAGCTTCTTAATGGCTTAGTAATTTTACAACCCACTGAAAACCAGACAAACCCGTTCTGGCTGTTAGGGCTTGCCAAAGCCCCAAGGGCCTGCAATCTGGGCCTCCTGTCTTCGAAGGGCAGGACACTTCAGCACATTTCCCAGTGTCCCAAGGACTTGTTCTTCTCCTCACCCATGTCACCTCAGCAGACGGTGAGATATGCGGGCCTGTGTCCAGGAAGGATGATCAGACAGACACGCCCATCCAGAGCAGAAGAGGCTTGTGCGAGCCCAGCCCGCAGCGTCAGGGTTTCCGGCCTGGCTCACACCGGAAGCTGCCTCTCCCCACTTCCTGTTCTCTAATCATGAGGGCAGCAGCACCAGCTCACAGTAGGGGGAGAAGAGGGACACTGGGTGCTGGCATCCTCACAGGTGTCAAGACAGGCAGAACCCCTTTGATTGGACATGGGTATCTGGCAACAGGAAAAGTCACCTGCTCTGCGGGCAGTGCTCAGTCGACGGGGGCTGTGGCAATCGCTCGCGTCCCTACCTGAGAGGACTGTCTTTGAACAGGGTGCTCTGGCTCCCCATCACCGAGCTCCCTCCGCTGCTGCTGCTGCCATCGTCGTCACCCTGGGAGTAGCGCGTGAGACGCTGGCTTCTTCGGGACATGCTGAGGCGGGAGGTAGACCCTTCCCCTGAAGAGAGTCTTGGGAGAGGGGGAGGTGACTCGTGAGTCTTGGGGCTGTCCCCTGCTCCTCCCTAGAGAAGGAGAGACAGGCATTGCCTCACAGCAGAGGACAGTCAAAACAGCCCCAAGGCGTGAGAGAGGCATCTCCTGGGGCTTCTGCACACCCGCAGGCTGCAGTCCCTGCCTCAGGGCTCTCAAGTAACCTGGAGCCTCCTTCAGGGAGTTTCCCACAGCTTTCTAATCTTTAATTTCCTTGTCTTTACCCTCTTGGCGCTGTGCTCTGTGCCAGCCAGAATTGAGCCTTCCTCAGCCTCTGACAGGTGGCAGAGAATCCGGCACATGCTAGGCACCCACATGCCTTTGGTCACGGCCTGCAGGCCCTCAGTCTGGCCTCCCTCCTGCCCTCTTCCTAGCACTGTGTCCTGTCTCACCCTGGCTGGGTCCCTTAGCTGACGTGAGCTTGCCTCTCCTGCCTTCTCAGCTATATGCATTGATTCAGGGCCCAAGTCAAAGCCTGACTCGGGAAAACCTTTCCCCTGTAAACCCCACCTACGTTCCACTTGTATTCTCTGTTCCCTTGCCACATATTGTACTGCCACATCTTGATAAGATGATGATGATAAAATTATTTGCTAAATCTCTACTAGGTGCCAGACTCCTTATACAATCCATTTCTGATCCTTCTAAGCGAGGTGGGTATCACAGCTCCCATCTACAAGGGGAACCTGGGCACTGAGATGATGGGTAACTTGTCCACAGTCACCCAGCCTGTAAGTGACAGAGCCAGGGTTTATCTCAGTTCTTACAGGCTGCAGGGCCCGGGGCTTCCTACTTGACCATAAAGTTTTCAAGTTGCTTCAGAAATGTGCTGTGGATCCCTGACGTATGCCCTTTTCTAGCCCTACATATACTCTGAACAAGGCTGTCATTACGTGGTGAATGTTTATTAGCAAACCAACCAAACAGGGAGATGGAGGGCAGTATGAAATTACAGCCAGCCCCGATCACCACATGAAGCAGAAATCAAGGCTCTGGAGTTGATAATGAGGACAAAGGGGACCGGCATGAAAAGATCTGGCAAAGGTGGAGTTCTGTGACACAAGGAATTTCAGCTCTAGAAACTCAAATTCAAAACCTCTGATTACCCATGTGAGGAGTCTCAATGTGCCTTTGCTGGCCCGATTACAAAGTCATTGTTGTATCCTGAGCTTGCTTGAGAGTTCTGAGTACGTGTGACTTTTCATCACTTCTAATATTCCAGGTTGATATTTGAATTGCTAGTTCTCTGGGTTGTGTGGTGGGCATAGATTCACACATCCCAACCCAGACCATGGAAACTAGAAGATCTGGTTTGTCCAGCCAGCAAGTCCTTCTCCGAAAAACAAGCAGCCTCATGCCTTGATATTACTGGCATCTTCCCAGGTCGGGTGCTCATCTGGCATCCTTCCTGGTTTTAGCTGGTGTTGGTAAACGGACCGACTGGTAGTAGGCAAAGCAGGAAGCTGGCCTAGGCCCCTGTCTATATTCCACTCCTTATAAGGTAATCCCGCCCCCATAGTGCCCTCCCCCACAAGAAAGCTCCCAGGTCCACATCAGGCTCCTCCTCTTAACCCCAGCCCTGCTGAAGGAGATGACACCTTCATCTGGGGCAGAAACACTACAACTTGTTTACACGGTACTCAAGCTGCTGCTGGTAAGAATCTAAATATTCTGCCATGGGGGGGGGGGGGTGCTGAAAACTGTAAGCACCCGCCTCCACCCTCCCAGAACTCCCAGAGACGCTTCTTGTCTCTCCTGCAGGGTCCTAGGATCACAAAACAGGTTACTATTAAGGTTCGGTTTCACAAGATGAAAAGGGCTCCATTCTGCAAAACAAGAGGTGGGGCTCTAGCTCAAACCTATTGCATATCAGAACAGACCCGCTCGCACACACAATCACTTAAGAAACCTGCAACTACAACATCCCTCCCCACTTGTGAACTTAACCACAACCTTTTCTCAACCCACTCCCCCTTCCCACCACAAACGTATATGGCAGTATCCACCTAATCTTCAGACTTAACCTAAATCTTGGCCATCTTCCTAGTGACATTTTCACTCCACGGGCACAGTCACACCACAATCCCTTGTGGGACCAGTCAAACACTCCGGGGCTAACTCCCTGCCTTCCTCCCCCACAGGGCTGAACCTGCAGAAACTGTCACCAAAGGCGCGCCTTCCAGGCTCCCCGCTCTAAGTCACACCCCGCCCCCCATTTGCTTTGTTTTGTTTTTGTTTTAGAAATGAACAAAACGGGCTTTCCTCCTATCCCCAGAGTTCTGGCAGGCGGCGTCAGAGGCAGGGGACCGCCTGTCCCTGGAAACAGCCTGTCTGGCACATAACCGTGGGCACTGCCCTAGGCCGGTTTGGGGCAGCCAGAGTCTTTGCCCTCCTCCTCCCGGGAGGCTGCCCAGGGAAGACCCGCCTGCTGACACCGCCCTCCCGGCTGACCAGTGGGGCGGCCGGCCCCGGGGGCGGGACCGGCCGGGAGATGAGTCAGGGCTGCCGGCCCGGGCAGGACGCTGGCCCTTCCCGAGCGGCCCAGGGGCGTTCGCCGGGCGGGGGCTGGAGCCTGGCCCAGCCTGGCCCGGAGAGGAAGAAGCAGGCCTGGCAGCTCGGCCCTGCCCGGAGCGGCCCGACGTTGACCCCGGGGTTAGGCCGGGCCTCGGCCCGAGGGGAGGCGGGGCCCCACCCTCGCCCGCGCGTCCGCCCGCAGTTACCTGCTGCCGCGGCTGCCCGGTGCTGGGCCGGGGGCGTCCGAGGCCCGCCGCGCCGCGCGGGCGCGCCCCCTTTCCGCGTCGGGATCTCGCGGACCGCGCTTCGCGCACGGCCGAGGCGGCGGCCGGGCGGGCCCTGGGCGTGCGGGCGCGCAGGGAGCGGCGGCGCGGGACGACGCGCGGCGGAGGAGCGGGCGGGCGGGAGGACAATGCGGCCGGTGGAGACCCGCGCTGCGCGAGTGGGGCCGGGCGGTGCGCGCGTGGCCGACTGTGTATGTGTGCGCCTGTCAGTCAACGCTGACAGGCCGCAGCCCATTGGCCAGACCCCGCCTGCCGTCACCGCCCACC
>CAUYQG010087330.1:0-35396 GCA_963574415.1 Tarsius wallacei
CTGTTGGTGGGAGGGTAAACTAGTACAGTCTCTGTGGAAAACAGTGTGGTGATTTCTAAAAGATCTAAAAATTGACCTTCCATATGACCCCACAATCCCCCTACTGGGAATATACCCAGAAGAACTCAAATCACTCTATAACCTGCACACATATGTTTATTGCAGCATTGTTCACAGTAGCAAGAACATGAAAACAACTGTGCTGCCCATCAAAAGAAGACTGGGTAAAAAAAATGTGGTACATATACACGATGAAATATTATGCAGCCATAAAGAAGAACAAAATCATGAATTTCACAGCAACATGGATGGACTTAGAGTCTACAATACTGAGTGATCTTTCACAGAAAAAAAGAACTGAGTGTCACATGTTCTCACTCATAAGTGGACCCTGAACAATTGTTGAAGTACTATAAGAAAAGGATTGACAGTAGTGGGAATCTTCCTGGGGAAGGGCGGGGAGGGTCACACCTCATCAACAAGAGAAGATGCATAATGAACGTTTGTATATCTAACCCTGAATTGTAACCCATAACTTTAAAAAAAAAGATAAGGCTGTATGATTCTAACATGGATGGCCAGAACCAAAAGGCTGGCACCTGTGTAAAATCAAGAAATTAACTTGAGTTCCAGTGCCCTAATATTCACCTGAGGGTTGTTGGGGTGATGGTGAGTCAGTGACAGGCACTTTAACACATTTTCAGGCTCCCATAAGTGGCCACCACTTGTGAACTAAGTGTTCTCTCCTCTCTTCAGAACTACAGGCACACAGCACCATGCCCAGCTAATTTTTTTATTTATTGTAGACACAAGGTCTCGCCATGTTGCCCAGGCTGATCTCGAACCTGTGGGCTCAGGCAATCCTCTTGCCTCAGTCTCTCAAAGTGTTGGACAGTACAGGTGTGAGTCACCGCGCCTGGTTTGTGCCTACTTTTGATGAATAGTTAGGGCCAAGCAACTTACTCAATTTTTGTGTCCTAAAAGTCTTTCAGCTGCTTTCAAATATATATGAAAATTGAAAGAAAAATAATATGCTAGCTCTATTACTTTTTAAATTTATTTTTTGGAAACAGTTTCATTCTGTTGCCCAGGCTGGGGTCAGTGGCACGATCACAGCTCACTGCAGCCTCGACCTCCTGGGCTCAGGCGATCCTGCCACCTTAGCCTCCCAAGTAGCTGGGACCACCAGGGTGTGCCACTGTGTCCAGCTAATTTTTTTATTTTTTGCAGAGATGGAGTCCCGCTATTTTGCCTAGGCTGGTCTCAAACTCCTGGACTGAAGCAATCCAGCTGTCTCGGCCTCCCAGAATGCTACGCTTATAGCCCCTCTATTAATGTGGTGTGAGCACCAGCCGGGTGCTGCACAATTTCTCCTGCCTAGGAATTCGAGTGGATGCCACCCCCTCATTTCCTGCTTCATGTTGATTTTTTAGCTATCCCTGCTGTTGTCACAGCAACTGCCAAAAACCCAGCTTAGAAAGATCAAAGAAATGCGGTACAGGTTAATGTCAAAACTATGAGATACTTGGAGCTAGTGGTTCCTGTGGAATTCAGTAAGCGTGAAGTATTGAGTGTTTCCCTTGAAAACTTAGAATATCCTGCTCCTGTGAACTTGCTGCAGGGTTTGGGGGCACCTCGGTGCAGTTAGGGAACTGTCGCATTAATGTATCCTAAGAAAGAGAGCTGCTACTTAAGAAACAGAGCTGCCAAGTGTCCTGGACCCACTGATGTCCCCATCGAGACTGAGGAACCAAATCAGAGTGAGAAAGCTTCTGGGGCCCAGAATTAGTGAGGAATTATTGGCATTGATCTAGTTACTGCAGTTACCGTGTGTGTGTGTGTGTGTGTGTGTGTGTGTGTGTGTGTGTGTGTGTGTCGGTGCATTACACTGTTTTATTTGGTCATCCCAGATAGAACAAAAGGTTGCAAGTTTTTTATGCTTTTCTGTAAAATGTGCTAAAAGGCAAAGCATTGATTTGCTAATTATTCTATAACTATAGCTATAACTATAATTTTTTAATGTAATACATATATATTTTGAAATGTTTCTTTAAAATTTTTAGGTAATCTCAAAATAGTCACTTAACCAAGAAAATACTGGATTTTTATTTTTCCTTAAAAAGCCAAGGATATGTATTAACAGTATTTTTTAAATTAGGAAGTTGGTATTTTCAACATGCTAAATGTCAATATGCAGATTCAGAGAGTGAATACTCCGCTTTCAAAATTAAAGGCTAGAAAGGTCAAATTAAAATAACCTAACATATTTTCATCCAATGTGAGATAAAATGGTCCCATTTCCTCAGTTCTAAGCACATCCTCCCGTCATTTTTTTTTTTTTTAAGTTGGAGTCTCACTCTGTTGCCCAGGCTGGAGGGCAGTGGCACACTCACGGCCACCCCAGCTTCAACTTGCTGGGCTCCAGTGAGCCTTCCACCTCAGGCTTCCAAGTAGCCAGAACTACAGGCGCATGCTATCACACCGGTTAATTTTTTTATTTTATTGTAGAGATGAGGTCTCGCCAAGGTGCCTGGGCCGGTCTCGAACCCGCGGACTCAGGCAATCCACTCCCCTTGGCCTCCCAAAGTGCTGGGATTACAGGCCGAGCCACCGCACCCCGGTCTTTTCCATCGTTTTTAACATCTCTGAAGTCAGGGTACACCCTATGGTTGCTCTTGGCTGGGTGAAAACTGTGATCAAGTTGTCACTGGGTGCCACCTTCTGGTAGGATCAAGAAAGCGCCAGCATCGAAACTCGCAGAAAAAGCACTAGAGCTGGACTTCTTATTTAAATCATTTTTTAGAGAGAGAGGTGAGGTCTCACCATGCTGCCTAGGCTGGTGGTGAACTCCTGGCCTCAAGTGATCCTCCAGCCTCAGCCTCCCAAAGGACTGGGATCATAGGCTGAGCCTCTATGCCTGGTGGGACCCCTCAAGGAAAGTCAATTCCAGGAATATATTAACCAATATACAGGCATGCCTCATTTTGTTACTCTTTGTGGTATTGCACTTCGCATATTGCTTTTTTTTTTTTTACAAATTGGAGGTTTGTGGCAACTGTGCATCAAGCGAGTTCTATCGGTGCCATTTTTCCAACAGCATGTGCTCACTACGTGTCATGTTTTAATAATTCTGACAATATTTCAAACTCATTATTATTATACCTGTTACGGTGATCTGTGATTAGTGATCTTTGATGTTGCTATCGTAATTGCTTTGGGGCACCGGGGACCATGCCCATAGAGACAGTAAGCTTAAGGGATGAATGTTGTGTGTGCTCTGCTCCACCCACCAGCCCTACCTGAGTCTCTTTCCCTCTTCTCAGGCCTCCTTATTCCCCGAGACACAACAATGCTGAAGGGAGGCTGATTAATGACCCTACATTGGCTGTAGGCGTTCAAATGAAAGGAAGAGTCACGCATCTCACACTTTCAATCAAAAGCTAGAAATGATTAAGCCTAATGAGGAAGGCAGGGTGAAAGCCGAAGCAGGTTGAAAGCTAGGCCTCCTGGGCCAGTTAGTCAAGCTATGAAAGCAAAGGAAACATCCTCAAAGGGAATTCAATGCGCTGCTCCAATGAATGCATGATATGAAAGCAAAACAGCCTTATTGCTGATATGGAGAAAGCTTGGGGGGTCTGGATAGAGGATCAAACCAGCCGCAAGGTTCCCTTGAGCCAAAGCCTAATCCAGGGCGAGACCCTGACACTGTTCGATTCTTCGAAGGCAGAGAGAGGTGAGAAAGCTTCAGCAGTTGGAAGCCAGCAGAGGTTGGTTCATGCCAATGTGGGTAGAAATGCTTCCTTTTCCCCTTCATTGCGTGTTCTTAGTGAAGGAAAGAAGTGGTCTGTCTTGATCAAAC
Organism: Tarsius wallacei; assembly: GCA_963574415.1. Taxonomy (NCBI): domain Eukaryota; kingdom Metazoa; phylum Chordata; class Mammalia; order Primates; family Tarsiidae; genus Tarsius; species Tarsius wallacei. The sequence goes on from CAUYQG010087330.1 coordinate 3,860, forward strand.
CAGCCACAATATTCCCATAAGCCAAAGCCTAAACCAGAGTAAGACTATTACTTTCTCTAATTCTATGGAGATTGAACGAGGTGAGGACGTTGGAAGCCAGCAGAGGCTGGTTCAGGAGGTTTAAGGAAAGAAGCCATCTCCATAACTTAAAAAGTTCAAGGTGAAGCAGTAAGGGCTGATGGAGAAGCTGTAGCAAGTTATCCCAAAGATCTACCTGATCATTGATGAAGGTGGCCACACCACATAACAGTTTCTTTTTTAATTATTATTTAATTTTATTTTAAAGATGTGGAGGCACCATTCAGAATTAGGTACATGAATGGTCATCATACAAGTGAAGTTTGGACCTCCCTTTGGAACTCACTTCACCTGGTTAGAGATCAGGGACCCTTATTGATGTTTTGTGCCTCCCCCCCCTTGGCAGTATCCCACTACTGCCAATCCCTTTCTTATAGTATTATGGGAAATGTTCAGGGTCCACTTATGAGTGAGAACATGTGTTACTCAGTTCTTTGTTTCTGTGATAGATCACTGAGTATTATAGGCCCTAAATCTATCCAAGTTGCTGCAAGGTCCATAATTTTGTCCTTCTTTATAGCTGCGTAATATTCCTTCGTGTATACGTACCACATTTTTTTATCCAGTCCACTTTCAATGGTCAGCATGGTTGGTTCTATGTTTTTGCTGTACTACACAACAGATTTTCAATGGAGACAAAACAGCTTTCTACTGGAAGAAGATGTCTTCTAGGACATTCATAGCCAGAGAGGAGAAGTCAATGCCTGGCTTCAAAGGACAGGCCAACTCTCTTGTTAGTGGCTAATGCAGCTGGTAACTTTAAGTTGAAGCTGATGCTCATACCATTCTAAAAATCATAGCGCCCTTAAGCATTATGCTAAATCTACTCTGCCTATGCTGTATAAATGGAACAACAAAGCCTGGATGACAGCACATCTGTTTACATCATAGTTTACTAAATATTTAAAGCCCTACTGCTAAAACCTACCACTCAGAAGAAAATATTCCTTTAAAAAACTCTGATGGAACAAGGGTACCTGCATAATCAACGTTTGTATACCTAACCCTGAATTGTACCCCACATCTTTATAATTAAAAACAATTAGTCGCAAAAAACTCTGATGGAAATGTACAAGGAAATTAATATTTTCATACCTGTTAATACAACATTCATCTTGCAGCTCATAAATCAAGGTGTAATTTTGACTTTCAAATCTTATTATTTAAGCAATATATTTCACGAGGCTATAACTGCCACAGATAGTGATTTATCTGATGGATCTGGGCAAAGCAAATTGAGAACCTTATGGAAAGAATTCATCATTCCAGGTGTCATTAACATTGGTTGCCAGCAACTTAGCTTCTTGAGGGAAAACGTTAAAAAAAAAGAAAAAAAAGAACATTCAGGATTCATGGAAGGAAATCAAATGCCAACATTAACAGGAGTTTGAAAGAAGTGCATTCCAACCCTCATGGATGACTTTGAGGAGACCAAGACTTCAGTGGAGAAAGTCACTGCGGATGTGGTGGAAATAGCATGAGAACTAGAATTAGAAGTGGAGCCTGCAGATGTGACTGAATTGCTGCAATTTTATTTGTGATAAAACTTTAAAAATTGCTTCTTGCGGATAAGCAAAGAAGGTGGTTTCTTGAGATAGAACCTACTCCTGATGAAGATGACATAAACATTGTTGAAAAGACAACAAAGAATTTAGACTGTCCCATAAACTTAGTTAATAAAGCAGTGTCAGAGTTTGAGAGGACTGATTCTAATTTTGAAAGAAATTCTACTGTGGATAAAATTCTATCAGACAGCATTACATGCTACAGATAAATCATTCATAAGAGGAATCAGTGAGGCAAACTTCATTGTTGTCTTTTTTTTTTTTTTCTGCGACGTTCATATGTTTGTCCTTCTTTATGGCTGCATAATTGTCCTATTTTTTAAAATTGCCCACCGGTTGGGCATGATGGCTCTTGCCTGTAATGCCAACACTTTTAGAGGCTGAGGCAAGAAGACTGCTTGAGCTCAGGAGTTCAAGACCAGCCTGGACAACATAACCTCATTGTCTAGTTTCTATAAAAAAAATAAGAAAATTAGCTGGGCATGGTGGCACGCACCAATAGTCCCAGTCACACAGAAGACTGAGGCAGGAGGATTGCCTGAGCCCAGCAGGCTGAGGCTGCAGTAGCCATGAGTGTGCCACTATACTCCAGCCTGGGTGACACCATGAGACTCTGACTCAACAAACAAACGAACTAACTAACAAACAAATTACCATAGCCACCCCAATCTTCAGCAACCACCACCCTGAGCAATTAGCAGCCAGCAACATTCAGGCAAGACCCTCCACCAGCAAAAAGATTATGACTTGTTGAAGACTCAGATGATCTTTAGTCTTTTTTTAAGCCATAAAGTATGCTTAATTAAAATATGCAATTTTTTGGCTGGGCGCAGTGGTTCAAGCCTGTAATCCCAGCACTTTGGAAGGCCGAGGTAAGGGGATTGCCTGAGCCCACGGGTTCGAGAATAGCCTGGGCAACTTGGCAAGACCTCATCTCTACAATACCTCAAAAAATTAGCTGGGCACGATAGCGCACGCCTGTAGTTCTGGCTACTTGCAAGGCTGAGGCGGAAGGATCGCCTGAGCCCAGCAGGTGGATGCTGGGATGGCCGTGAGCATGCCACTGTATTCCAGCTGAAGCGACTAAGTGAGACTCCAATTAAAAAAATAAAAGTACTTTTTTAGACATATGCACATGTAATAAACTACAGTATAGTGTAAACATAACTTTTATATGCACTTGAAAACCAAAAGATGTGTGTCCTCACTTTATTCTGGTGGGCTGGAACCAAACCTGCAATCCAAGGTATGCCTGTATTTTGCTTCTATTTTTTAAAATGTATACACAAGAGGGATATATGGCAAACATCCATGTTGGAGTACGTGCAAGCACGCTCTTTCAAACATGTAAAATAGAACTAAGTTTCATGCAAGTTCAAACTTACCTTCACCACCAGCATCTACACTGAGTTGTCTCTCCAAGGCACAGACACGTGCTCAGCCTTTGTGCAAGAACAGCCAGAGTCCTCAAACTCTGCACCCAGGACCTGGCTCCAGCTCTGCATCTGGGCAGACCCTCAGTGCTGGGACTTTACTACAGACCCACAACAAACAAGAACTAAGTGCCACCTTTCTTACACAAGTTACAATTTCCATTATGATGTGGTTCATGAGCCACCATAGCCTTATTTATTTATTTGAGGCAGGGTCTTGCTCTGTTGCCCAGGCTGAAATGCAGTGACACAATCACAGCTCACCACAGCCTCGATCTCCTGGGCTCAAGCAATTCTTCTGCCTCAGCCTCCTGAGTGGCTGGGACTACAGGTGTGCACCACCATGTCCGGCTAACTTTTTTACTTTTATTTTTGTAGTGACAAGGTCTCACTACGTCGCTTAGGCTGGTCTCGAATTCCTGGGCTCAAGCGATCCTCCTGCCTTGGCCTCCCAAAGTGCTGGGATTGCAAGAGTGAGCCGCTATGCCCAGCCTGAGCTACCACATCCTTAAATAAACTGTATTTTTTAGTAGAGTTTTAGATCTGCAGGAAATTTGGGAAGATAGAACAGAGATATAAAAGATAACTATTTGTTCTACACTGAGATATTCATATCTTGCATTAGTATGGTACCTTTCTTACAATAAATCAATATTAACACACAATTAACAAAAGTTCATCCGGATTTGGAGTTCCTTTCTTTTTACCTAATGTTCTATTTCTGTCCTAGAATCTCATCCAGGATACGTTCCATTCAGTGGTCATATCTCCTTAGGCTGTAACAGTTTCTCAGATTCTCCTTGTTTTTGATGACCTTGACAATTTTTGAGGACTTCTGGCCAGCGACTTTGCAGAATGTTCCTCAGTTGAGATTTGTGAGATGTTTTTGTCCTGATTATGCTTTTCATTTTTGGTGTCATTTCATCACATCATATCCAGGGTTCATACTACAAATATGACTTATCACTATTGATTTTGACCTTGATCATCTGGCTGAGATAGTGTTAGGTTTCTGCACTATAAAGGCACTCTTTCCATCCCTGTCCATGTTGTACACTTTGGAAGGAAGATACTATGTGCAACCCACTTTAAAGAGAGGAATATTTTAAACAGAGTATCTACACAAGTTATTTGGATGGTTTCTTCTCCCCCACATATTTATTTATTCAATCGTCTATCAGCATAGACTCATAAACACTTATATTTGGGGTTGTAACCCAGTATCTTTTTTTTTTTTTGGCTCAAATTGTTCTACTTTAGCCATCGGGAGATCAGTTGGTTGGCTCCTGTATCCCTCTGACATAGTCCTCTTTTGTTTGGGGGTTTGTTTTCTGTTTAGCACTTTTTGACTTTCTGGCACTTCAAGATACAGTGGGCTCATTTTTATATTTCCTGCTCCAGTTTTAGAAGCAGTCATTTCTCCAAGGAGCCTTGGTTTTTTTTTTTGAGAACTGGATTAGAAACCAAGATCTGAGTGGTAGGTGTGTTCTTTGCTAGTGAGGTGTCTTTGAGGCCCCCTCCACTGATAGACCAAGGAAATGTGTGTGTGTCTACGACCCCGTGTATCTCCATTGTCTAATACTTCTGTATACAAGTGTGTTTACTTATGTTATGCTAAACATGAGTTCATACCGATGTCCCCACATGAGTCATGGCCCCCACCTTTGTTATCTGTAACCACCCACTCAGTGAGAAGCTGGCTCTGGCCATCTACCATCCAGGTTTTTAACTGTTCAATTCTAGGGCATACATATAGTAGTATAATCACTGCTAACTCACGCTCATGTGAGAAATGACTTTGTCAACTAGCTCGTGTTGTTTCTTTCATCCTTTATCTCAGAGATGCCACTCCTTTCCAGCACTGATTAGGTCAGCATCTTGTTCCCCATCCTCTTCTGTGAGGTTGATTCAGATACCTGTAATACAGTTAGATTGTTTTGTCACATTCTGCATTTCATCCAGAGGTCTCCTAACCCCCTAAGTTATTTTTTTTTAATTTGCATATATTACTCTTTGTGCTGTGAAGCTATGTGGGCTTTGACAAACACCAATTTTGTTATCTCCACCATTATTGGGTCGCTCAGAAAAGTCTCACTCCCTAAAAGTCCCACGTTCTTTATGATTCAACCTTTCTACCCTCCTTTTAAACCCCTGGCAACCACTGATGTGTTTCACGTCGCCACAGTTTTGCCCATTGCCATACGTCTTAGCCCATTCAGAGTTGCTGTAAAGGAAGACCTGAGGCTGATTGATTTATATAGAAAAGAGTTTTTTCTGGCTCATGGTTCTACAGGCTGTACAAGAAGCGTAACACCAGCATCTGCTTCTGGTGAGCCCTCAGGTTGCTTCCACTCATGACAGAAGCAAAGGGGAGTGGGCGTGTGCAGATCGCATGGCAAAGAGGAAGCTAGAGGGAGGGGGAAGGTAGCAGGATATTTCTAATAACTAGCTCTCCCTTCCACTAATAGAGTGGGAATTTCCTCACTCCCATCCCCAGGGAAGGCATTAATCTATTCATGAGGGGTCCATCCCTATGACCCAAATGCCTCCCTGTAGGCCTTTCCTGCAACCCTAGGATCAAATTTCAACACAAGGTTTGGGGGGACAAACACCCAAACTGTAGCATCATATAATTAAGTCATACAGTATCCAGTCCCTTCAACCTGGCTTATTTCACTTGGCATCCATGTTTTTGTGGCTTGATGGCTCATTTCTTCTTATTGCTGAAAAACACACCACTATATTTATGTATCACAGTTTGTTTATTCATTCATCTATTGATGAACATTTTGGTTGTTTCCAGTTTTGAGTGATCATGCATAAAGATACTATAAACATTTTTGTGTTGATTTGTGTGTGGACATAAATTTTCAAGTCAGGTAAATACCTAGGAGCATGGCTGCTTGATCATGTGGTAAAACTATTAAGAGTATTATCCATTTATGAGCCAGGTATGGTGGCTCACACCTGTAAACCCAGTGCTTAGGAGACTGAGGTAGGAGTTCCACTTGAGGCCATGAGTTCGAGACCAGCCTGAGCAGCATAGCAGACCATATCTTCACAAAAAAATAAAAAAATTAGCTGGGTATGGTCGCATGCACCTGTAGTCTCAACTATCTGGGAGGTTGAGGTGGGAGGATTGCTAGAACCCAGGAGTTTGAGGCTGCAGTGAATTATGATCACACTGCACTCCAGCCTGGGCAACAATAACAAAAAGAGAGTATTGTTCATTGTGGTTTCTGTTTTAGATTTACTTCTAACATCTTATTTTGGACTAAGTCCTGCTTTTCTGTTTCTTTGATTCTTCCTTCTGGTCTTTTGAATTAATGAGACTCCCCACTCCCTATTACTTTAAAATTTATACACTCTTATTTTTTTTCTTTTACTGTTACCTTGAATGACACATTTTTAACAGGCATATCTTTGCCAACCTCTTGAATACTATTTAAGGGTCCAAGAGTTCTTGAACTCCAATTAAGTTCGCTTAACTTGTATGCAATTTGGCCTGTTTTTAGGTGTAACTTGCTTTCAACGTCACAAGTAAGACATTATTTGTATTGTTAGGCAAAGTCAATGTTCATCCAGATTTACCCCCTCCTCCTTGTTTGGGCACCAGGCTTTCTTGAACCTCAGACCTTTCTTTACCCCTCTGCACCAAGTAAGTCCCTTAAACTTCCTTTAATGAGAATTCATTGATGACAAAATTATCCTGTCTGAAATGTCTATTTCATCCTCATTCACCCACTAGTTATAAACCATTCTTGGTTAGTTGTTTCTTCCTTAAGCCATTGATGACACTATTCCGCTGTCTTCTGGCTTTCCTTGCTGGTGTTGAGAAGTCAGTAAGCCTAATCATTATTGTGTTGTGTAGGTCGTGTGACTTTTGTCACCAGCTGTCTTTATGAGTTTCTAATATTCTGCAGTTTCATGATGTACATGGAGGTGTGAATATACTTTATTTAATTCACTTGGGATTTGTCTATCTTTGTGATTCTGAGAATTGGTGTCTTTCATCGATTCTGGAAAATGTCTCTATCTTTTCAAGTGTTGCCTATTTCCAAGTCTCTCCTAAAATCCTAAGAGGCATGTGAGACCACCCCAGTTTATCCTCCACATTTTCTGTCTATTCCCACCTATTTGTATCTCTGTGATACCTACAGGTAATTTTCTGGCTCTACTTTCCAGCTCATTAATTCTCTTCCACTTGTTTTTCTGTAAAGGATTTTTTATGTAAAGAACTTTATTTTTATATAAAGAGCTTTTTACTCTTTTATTTAACATATAAGATATATTCATCTTATATTTCTGAAAATTCCCCTATCCTGTCTTTACGGATCTGATCATGCTGTTTTCTGCTGGCTTTCATTTAGGATGCCTTATTCGAAGCATCTGTGATTTGTGGGTTTGTGGTTTTTGAATGTGAGCTTGTGCTCCTTGGAGGTTTATCTGGGAGAGTGACTGTGAGTTAAATTAAAGGCGTGTTTTAGCATGCACAGGCAGTTGCTTTGGCCGGGAGCTCGAGGGCACTACTTTAACAACTTGGCTTGAGAGGGTTTTAGACCTCACATAGCATGAGACTTTGAAATCCAAACCTGCATGAGGAAAGGCTTGTAGCTGACATCTCAGGGACTTCTTTTCCAACTAGTGCCAACTCCCTTCATGCTGAAGGCCATCCTGTGGGATTCCAGCTATTTGCAGCGGGGTCTCCTATTAAGACTCCCCAACTTGGGTGCTCCCCAGGCTTGTCTCCTGTTACCTGTACCCTACAAGTCCATGCCAACAGAAGCTCAGCATCACTGGGACTTGGTACGTGCTCCTGAGAAGACAAGTGAAGTGCCCCCTGATCTTTCTAGAGTTCTCCATTCATTTTGTTTTTGGTCTCTCAGAATACTTTCCTTTCTTACCAGCTAGTGAGACATTTAAGAACCTTTTTTAAAAGATGTCTTAACCAATGGTTGAGAGTTTCACCAGGTGGGTTGTTCAGAGTCCTTCACACATTGGAAATGGAAGTCCAAAATCTGGTTCATGATAACAATGGTTCAACGATGACAACTGGAGGCAGGGAGTGTAGACGACTCTTCTGTTTTGTCAGGTCATTTGACATTAGGGAGTAGAAAGCTAGTGGTTGGTTGAGTTTCCTTTGACAGGTGGCTTTATCGGGAAATGCATCAGCTGCTGCTAAAAGAGACCAAATGGAAGTGATTTCTTTCCCAATAGCAGAAGCCCAGAGACAGCAGTCGTGGGCTGGGCTATCGTAGCTCCGCAATCTCTTCCTGAGTGTTCTCCTCACTGCTTTGCCTCTGTTGATACTTTGTGGCCCAAGTAGGCTGCAATCACATCTACACCTCCATCAGAAAGCAAAAAGGGGTTAAGCCTAAGGACACACACTAATTGTCTTTCCCTCTTAAGCAGCTTGCCCAGATCTAAACTCCCAGCCAACCATCCGTGGCTCGAGAGAGGCTGGGAGTTGACTCTGAACTGGTCCCATTGCTACTAGAATCGAATGGGAGAATCTTGGATTTCATGAGCAACTAGCAGTCTCTGCCAGAGGACCCTGACACTTCTATTGCTAGAGGGTCCCACATCAAGGGGGAAATGGAAATCAAGATGGGATATTACTGGGGCAAAGAACGTGGGAGAGAATGTGGTCAAAAGCAGAGAGGGAGGGATCAGACCTAGAGATCCTCACTGGAGTGTGAACAGAGCAGAAAGAAAAGACAAGGCTTCCATGTAGGTATGAGGTAGTGATGTCAGAAGCTGAGGGGCTTCCTCGCAGCACACAAGCAACAAGATTGCACTGAGTTGCTGAGCAGCGAGCAGTTGGAAAGCCTGGTCCACCTGCTGTGTGAGTGTTAACAGTATCAGGAACGTATGTTGAGTTACCTATCCAAAGGTTCTAATTAGGAGAAACAGTTGGCTTCTGTGAGCAGGACAAAATCACCTTCCTGGGAGTATTTTTTTTTTTTTTTTGAGTTGGAGTCTCCCTCTGTCACCCAGACTGGAGTGCAGTGGCCACTCCCGGCCACTGCAGCCTCGACCTGCTGGGCTCCGGCCATCCTTCTGCCTCAACCTTCCAAGTAGCTGCAACTATAGGCGTGTGCTACCAGGCCTGGCTAATTTTTTTTTATTTATTGTAGAGATGAGGTCTCGCCAAGTTGCCCAGGCGGGTCTCGAACCCGCAGGCTCAGGCAATCCACTCACCTCAGCCTCCCAAAGCGTGGGATTACAGGCTGGGCCACTGAGCCCGGATGGGATATGTTTCTAAAGTATGTTTTGTTGCCTACTTTAGGCAACACAAGCCAAACACATGAAGCCTGTCAGGCCTGAAAAGGACTTGGTCAAGGTTTGGGTTCATTACATAAGAAAGCTGAATTTTAAGCTAAAGGTAGTAAGACCAAAAAGAAAACCACAGGCACCAATAACAGAGCATCCCCTTCCAACTGCCCTTTGTATCTCTCAGGAGTGCCTTTTGTAGCCACAGCAAGGTTCTGAAGTCCTTCTGAGCCACCAGGGTGCAAGTGGCTCTGCTGCAGGTCTCTACAGAAGCAATGGTCTGCCTCTGCCATTCCAGGCGTGAGAATGTAGTCAGGCTTGCGATGAGGGAGGGGTATACAAACTATCCACTTACCTCTTCTCCACAAAATAGGGAAGAATTTGATGACATCATCTTATCCACTTCACCTCTCCCAATCATTTACCATCACAATTTTGTGGAGCCATTTCTCACTAAACACTTAAGAAAGGGCTGCCAGCCGGGCTCAGTGGCTCAGCCTGTAATCCCGCGCTTTGGGAGGCCAAGATGAGTGGATTGCCTGAGCCCGCGGGTTCGAGACCCTCCTGGGCAACTTGGCGAGACCTCATCTCTACGATAAATCAAAAAATTACCCGGGCGTGGTAGCGCACGCCTGTAGTTCCAGCTCCTTGGAAGGCTGAGGCGGAAGGATCGCCGGAGCCCAGCGGGTGGAGGCTGCGGTGGCCGGCAACGGCCACTGTGCTCCAGTCTGGGTGACAGAGTGAGATTTCAACGCAAAAAAAAAAAAAAGGGGCTGCTTAACCCTTTCCCACCACCTTTCCTCCGAGCCCAAAAAACGGTTTCCAGGTGTCCCTGTCTGTTCCCTGGTTCCTGCTGTGAAACTGGGGGAAACTTGATGCTTGAGTACCAGGTTTCACCATCTCTGTCACATCACCGATGCGCTAAAGGAATAAGAAAGATAACGGCGAGTATTATAGGGAAGTCCCCCAGAATTAACTAACCTAGAGAAACTTGCAGGTCAGGGTCCAAATCACAACACTAATTTTAGGATAGAGATTCTTCTCTCTCTGTAAATTGAGTTTAGTCAGATGACTAAACAGCAGCCTGGGACCCAGGAGCTGTGAGGCCAGACAAGGGCACCTCAGCTTCTGTTGTGCTCAAACCAAATGCCTTCGTCTGGCATAGAGGCAAGATTAGGAGGCACAGTTTTCACACTTACATCAAAGTAGCACAGAGGATATTTAGAATTAGATCCTATATGGGCTCCACAGTGAACTCAACCTGTTGGTCTCCATCACTGTGGACGTGGTCCCTGTTCACACACCACCCTCCCCTCCTTGTAACTGTGCACGTTAACATTCTCAGGCAAATGCAGCACCAAACTCTGCTCTTCAGACATTTCATTATAGTGTCAGCTACCAAGAGAAAATCTAAATGTAGCTCTTCCACAAAGCTCAAGGAACCAGCATCTGAGTGACAGAACAAACCAAGTTTGTTTCAACCCTGCGATTAAAATGGCATGAAACACCCTTCAAGGTGAACCACACTATAGAGAGCAGCACTGGCTCTCATGTATATAGAAAAAGAAATATCACCACAGACTCCTCTGACAGATAAAATGGGTCAGAGCTGCTTACCGTTCTTTGAATTAGAGCAAAAATGTTTTTTACAATATAATATGAAAAAACTCTGTGCTCTCCAATTCATATTTTTAAGATCCAAACCAGCATTAATTACTACATCATTCAACACAAATATTAGGAAATATTCCTAGGATTTTTCTGTATCAACGTCAATTTGACAAGAAATAATAAATTCTAAAAGGATTCTGGTTCACAAAACATCTGGATGTTTTTTATTGATCGAGATAGTTTATCTACTTATGTGTATGCTTATATCTTTATTTCCAAAAAGGAGTTTAATGTGGCCTTTTAATCAAAATTAGCTAATATGTCAACAGTCTGAGATAAACATTATTTTAAGTAGGAAAAACATTTAACTAAAGAAATATGGCAATAAACTGGAATCTTTCAGGTTTTGCTTTGATGTTTGTTTCACAAAAGTTACTATTTCTTCTAAGATTTTTTTCCCGAGAGATCATTTCTATATTCTAATTGATAATCCTATTGCTATCTTTAAAATAAAAATAGAGAATGCAACTATAAACTTTGCAGTTTTTCACTGTATAATTTATTTACATTATTTAAAACTTCAAATTCCTTTTTATATATTTATATGTCAAAAAATAGTGATAAGGGTTTATGGTTTACTTTAAATATAAATGACGAAAACATAAGACGTTTGCCATAGCAATAGCTGGTTATAATTTTTTTAAAAGGAAATGCTATAATTTAAAAAGAGACTTCCAAGAAATTTAAAAGAATTCCCAGCAATTATTTCTAAAATGTATATGATTCGAAACATAATTATAAAAGGCTAAAAACCAAAAGGCTTCATTCCTTTCTTTTTCCTTTTTTAAAAAAATCCAGATAATCTGTCATATCAAGAAAGTCCAGTAAGTTATGGCAGCTTCAGCCTTAGTCATCCTCTGAATCACTGTCCCTCCTCCTCATGGGGACAGAGCCCCGCACTGATGACAGCAACGTGTCTTCAATCGGTCTCTTGGGGTTTTCTTCCAGGTCTGTCTTAATTGCTCCAGACTCAGACAGTTTCCACTCCAACTCTACATGATAAAGAAAAAGCAAATCACCTAAAACACTGTGTGCATGCATCCCCTCAACCGAAATCTCTCTAGTTAATTTTTTCTAAACAGAAAATGCAATTATCAAAATCTTGTGGCATAATTTTAAGCTGCCTAGAAGGAAAAAAAAAAAAAAATCACACCTTTAAGAAGGAAAGCACAAATACTTCCAAATACTTTTCCAAAAGATGAGGTCAAATGAAGTATTACATAAACTTGAATCTATATGAAAATTAAAATAAAATACAAAGAACAAACCTGTCGTCCGATAACTACAGCTTCCCAGCTTGGACAATTTCCCAGGAAAGAAATCAGCATGAAACGTTTAAAGGAAATAATTTTCACAGGCCTGCTGGCAATCTAATCATTAAATCTAATTTTAGTTAATAAAAGGAAATTCTTTAGCCTTATGTCCAATAACTCAAAGAATAAATGTATGATGACATCTTAGAATGATACATTTGTTCCAAAGTAAAAAAATAAAGTGCCAGAAAGTAAAGAATCAGTGACGAACGGCTCAGCTCCTGCACTTCATTCTTTTTAAAATCAACGAAATCCCACACAGGGTGAGACCTCATGAAGCAAAATCAAGTGATGTATCTTCCTGCTGTAGAGAAAGGCACTGCCCAAGAGAATCTAAAACAAATGGCCTGGCTTAAAGGCAGATCAAGGCAGAGATGTTCTGCTAATTGGGTACTTCTATTAAAATCTGACAACCAATTTTGCTGAAGACTTATGATCTTAAGTACTCTCGGCACACACACACACAAAAGGTAACTATGATATGAGCTTGACTGTGGTAATCATTTTACACTGCAAATGTGTATCATATCATCATGCTGTACACCTCAAATATACACATTTTTCCTGTCAATCACAGCTCATAATGTTGAGGGGGCGAAGCACTCCACGAAGACGAGTAGCACCAGTACCTCCACCTCTAGGAACTTTGGTTGAATCTTACGCAAATTCAACACATTTCTTTAAAGAAAAGTTTCTGATTCTTGCTTCAGCAACACAAGGTATATGAGTAACTGATGTATCTCATATGAATGTGTATGTTTATGCTTTTCCCAGTTGAACATCTTAGTGGTACAGTATAAAAAGAAGTCATGTTTAACAGTGCTTTTGAAGGCTAGTAAAACACAGTTGGATATATTATTTCAGTAAAGAGATGAAGAATTTTCCTTGGTGGGAAAACCTCTGGGCTCCGGTTCTCTTTCACATGCTATGTGAATATGTATTCTGACACCTCCATGTGTAACAGGTGGAAAGAAATAAAAAAACACATCCTTCCAAATTAAGATGCAGAAATAAATAAAACTTAAATTTAAAATTAAATGCTACTAAGATACTCAACTGAGAATATTCCTATAGAGAAATATATGTATATATAAGCATCTGCCACTATTATATTCTTGTGAATTATAACAAAAATAAATGCTGGGATCTCAAACTACAACTTAAAACACTCAACTATAGAGACAAATAAGATATAGTCAATGTCAGCAAATATACAGATCTATATTATATATACACTTAAGTTCCTTGTGCCTTCCTTGAACTGAGCATCACTGGAGCCCAGCTGTAACTGCTCCTAATTACTCACCTAAGATAGAGATTAAACGCATGTCTTCCCTCTTAACAGTCACCCACATGGGCAAAGGTGAACTTGGCCCATCCGTAACACAAGTTGAGGAAACAGGCACCCTCTCCAACAGAAACACCTCTCCCACCTCTTACGGCCCTGCCAGCCTCCAAGAGTCCTCACCATCTCTCGTCAGATTCATGCCGCCGAACACCAGAGGACCGATAAACTGAGCCTTGATATCACCTTCTAAGTAAACAAAGATCGTGGGCAGATTCCTATCGGGATAATTGGGTATACAGGTTGTTGAAATGGCTTTGATAAATTTGACATCAGGAAATTTCCTGGCAAGTTCACTGAGGTGTTGATTTATCAGGGCACAGAGGGGGATCCTATAAAACAGAAACAGAAAACAGAAGCAATTGTTGATTCTGCATTTATAGAGAGCAGAGCTCAACTAACTACCTTTCTATCCTAGGAAAAGCCTCATATCAGTTTTGCAAGTGATTCTGCTGCTAGTTAAGATGAATGAACATTTTTAAAAAACATTCTTATATGCTCAGGTAAAGTGAAGAACTCATAATCCAAAGTCCAATTTACCTTGTCACAATAAAAAGTCAGGAAAACAGCCTCCATGTAAAATATAATTGTCCTGCCTTTCTTACAAGGCTGGAGCTGGATGAGAGAACAGCGAAGATTCAGAGCGTGTGAAATATGTCAGAAAGCATTTCCTGCTTTAAAGAAATTCCCAGATACACATAGGATCTACAGTTTAAGAACTAGCCTGGGAAGGAGAAAAATACCCGAGGACCCTGGCCTCCCCTGGCACTACCAGTTACTGTGAAGGCTAACCTCACCATCTACAAGAGGAACCAATCACAGGGAACTTTGAAATGCCAGAGTTTCTCTAGAGGGATAAATAACTTAGAGATTCATTCTCAAAAAAAGAAAAGCAAAGCCTTAACTGCTATACTTTCACAAAGGCATTTGTATTAGTCACAAATATTAATTTCAAAGTTTTAAGATGAAACTTAGGCATTAAGGTTAGGGCAAATCAGTAACGAAAATACATAAAACTCAGTACCAAAAAAAGCAAAAACAAAACAAAACAAGAAACCCCTCTGATATGAGTTAAGCCTGAGATGTTGAAGACATAAATCCAAATGAACATTTTACAGACAGCATGGAAGATCAGCTCACCCTTGTTTGTAAAGGTGCAAGATGACCCACAAGCTCTCACCGGCTTTGGTAACTTCCTGAACATAATCCTTTCCTGAGATCTCCAAAACTTCTCCAAATTTATTCTTCAACTTAGTTGCTTTCCATTCAGCCAGTCTTTGCTGCCTGCACAGCAGGAAGAGAGAAACATCTTACACGCATACAAACAAACACACGCAGACGTGTGTACACGTGTACACATACATCTTTCAGAAGGCAATTCTTGTAAAGGTCCAGGTTTATTTATTTGTCTTGTGGCAAAAACCTAAGGCCAGTTCATCCAAATCTGCAATATAATTTATTTAACCATAATCCTTTCCAAATGCTACTTCATCTGAAAAACTAATTTTTTAAAAGACACATTTTGTTACCGTGAAAAAGGCCACTAACCTGTACATTTCAATAGCACGTTCATCCTCCTCATTAAATTCGTCTTCATGATCCTCCAGCTCTTCCAAACTCATATCTTCATAGGTTTTCACTGAATTCAGTTGCGTTGGCAAAAAGCAAAAAATGTTAAAAGATAAACAAATACGGATTTTGCTTTTTTTCCCTTCACCGTTCTCTAAAGATGTGCACACAACACCAGAAGACCCCCAGCCAGCAAATAAAAATTACTTAAGGCATTACATTAAATAAGAAATTGAGAGTGTTTTAAAAAGATAGACCTATGCTGATGTCTGCAGGCTTGCCGGCTTACCACCACACAATGATAGGGTAAGAAGGAGAAGTTTCCCAAGTTCACAAAACAAGAGAGTTGTATTTGCCTGAAGTCACCTGGTCCAATCTTCAAGCACATCTGCTCCTGGGTAGGTGTAGACAGTTCTCATTCCCAAGGAGACACAGAGGAAACTACTGGGTGTCCACCCAAGCACACCCTTCCTAGAGTTAAAGATGATTATCCTGCACTTCTCAGTTGTTTTTTTTTTTTAGGAGTGGAGGCAGCTCTATCTTTTTCGGTAAGCAACTTTATTTTTATTGCCATAAACACTCTTGTTTCTGGACATCAAATCAAGATTTTGTACACTTTTTTAAATTGCTCCACAAAACCACCCTAAAAGGTCAACAATGACCCTCTGTTCTTGGTTGATGGGCAGCATTTGACCCAAGCATCATCTCCTCATCTGGCTTCCAGGATGCCCTCTTTCCTCCAACCCCAATGACTGCCCTCCCCACTCTGAACCCTTTGCCGATTAAAATTCCCCAGGGCTCAAACCTTACTCCTTTTCTTCGTTATCTATACCATTCCCTTGGTGATGGCTTCCAATACTACCAATATGCTGACAACTCCCAAACGTATGCTTCCAGCCCAGATTTCTCTGATACGAAGAAAAACATCCCATCTGCCCATTTAACATCTCTATTTGTCTAATAAGAATCTCAAAGCTAACTGTGTCGCAAACAGAATTCCCGACCCTCTTCTACTCCTCTCCAAGTCCTCCTCAACTCAGCTGCTGCAACTCCATCCTCCAGGCTGTTCATGCCCAAAGCCTTGCAGCCAGCCTGCTCTCACCTTTCCCTCGATGCATCAGCAAATCCTACTGGCCAACCTTTCAAACATATCCAGATCTGACCACTTCACACCACCTTTACCACTGCCACGCCACCCCGGTCTGTGGTCTCTCTCCCCTCAATTATTACAGCAGTGTCCAGACTGCTCTCCCTGCTTCCTGCCTTGCTCTCTCCCTCACACCCATGCTCCACGAGACAGCAACAGGATGGTGCTATCGAATAGAGGCCGTGTCACTCCCTTGTTTAAACTTGCAAAAGCTTCAACCTTCTCTAGGCATAAAAGCCACTGTCCTTACTGAGAAGCTGCAAGGTCCTCAATGGTCTGGCCTCAGTGGCCTCTCTGGACGCGATTTCTACTCCACTCCCCAGCGATTCTGGCCTCCTCAGGCCCACTTTTCACTCACTCCCTCACCCCCTCCAGGTGCACTCACCTGCCATCCTCACCACCTTCAGGTCTCCTTCCAAATGCCTCTTCACCTCCTACAACTCCTCCAGGTCTATTCTCGTGTCTTCTTCCACTCCTCGGATCTCTACTCACACGCCATCTTCTCCACCTTCAGTCTACACAGACGTCATCTTCTCAGGGACGCTCTCCCTCTCTGACGCTCCTAGAATTCCACCTACTTCTCCTCCAACACTTTCTAGCTACTTTCCCGTCACCTTGTTTTCCTCATTGTCTCCCCCACTAGAATGCAAGTTCTTTAAGAGCACAGAATTGTGTCTGGTTTGTGCATAGCTAAATCCCCAATGCCCAGAACTGCACCTGACAATGGATATCATTCCGTAAACATTCCCTGGATAAACACATTCTAATAAACCCTTCTCTGATTAGCTCTAACATGCAAACAGGGGACAAAAGTACTAGTCCTTGAGACCAATCATTCTCACACTTTGGCATGCAACAAAAATCTTTAAGGCACTTACTTAAAATGCAGATTCCTGGGCTTCACCTCAAGATTCTGATTAGTAATGCTTGGGGGTGTTTTGACAAGCACTCGATTCAGGTACTATGGCCACCTTTGAGAAAACCCTTCTCAGACCCCAAATATTGCAAACATCTTATGCCTCCCCCAAGTAAGATATTTTAGTATTCCCAACCAAACCACAGAGATAACAAAGCATAAGCTCAGGAAAATACAAACACTAAAAACTCTGAAAAGTTTTCATGACACTACCCAAAGGAAATCACAGGACCGAAAGTCAAAACTCAGAAATACTCCCTTCGGTGCTCATCTGACACAGACAAGGACCTGTGGGACTGAAGGGCGCCCCTGAAGTCTATCGCCAGGAAGGTGAGGGCTCGAGACAATCTGTGACTCGCCCGAGGTCCCAGACAGCGTCCATGCCAGCGCTTCCACCCCGGTCTCCTGGCTCTTGCTCACAGAGTCTTTCTACTGTGGCAGTTGGAGGCTTAGACAGTTGTTTCCTCATCCAGACAGACACAAAAGAAAACGAGCGAGCTCACCTACTGACTGCTGCAGGACTCGCTGCTCCTCCTCGTCTGCTTCCTTTTCCAGTTCTTCCAGATTTTCCTTTGGGGGCAAGATGCCCTTTTTGCGTAAGATGTCATTCCACTCAGTGTCAGCGTTGGGGTCCTAGGAAAGCAGGACCAAGGCTGCCATGAATGCCAAGTCCAGCATGGCAGATGCCATGTCGGGCAGGGGGCAAAAATGGGAAAAGTGGTGGGAAGGGAGGAATTCAAACGAAATTATTCTGTGGCCTATTTCTGAGAAAACATCAAAAGATCCACAGCCCCTTTTCTGTCCTCCCTGTCTGCCCTACCTCCCTTCATGAAGTGCTAGTCTTGGGGTGAAAACCAGGATATGATGTGCAGAGCAGCAACAATCCTGATACCAAGGCTCTGACCTGGCATTTATTCAATATTTTTATTAATGACTCGGAGTGATTAATTCAACAGATATTTAAGAGCCTACTACATGTAAATTACTGTACTGGTTAATGGGGAAGCACAGTGAATGGGAGTCACCTATGTCACAATCAAGAGGAAGAGACAGGCAACAAACAAGAACATATACAAACTCTGTGTGTGTGTGTATAAAAGTGGCAAGTGCAATGACAAATAGGCTGCTGGTCTAGAGAGTGGCAGAGTCCACAGGGTGGACACAGAGTTCTCTATAGAGGAGGTGACATTAAACTATGGCCTGAGGGTGGAAAGGAACCAGCTACAAGAGTGTGAGTGCTTATGAAATAACTTCCGAGGCAGAGGGGCCGGCATGTGCAAAGGGCCCACGAGCAAAGAGACTGTGACATTTTGAGCATCTCAAAGCCTTGAGAGGCTGAAGTAGATGAAGTTAGGCTGACAGAATTCTCAAATGGTCAAACCTGGGAGGAAAAGCTGAGAACCCTCCAGGTAGCTCCTAACAGCCCCAGTTCACTGAACACTAAGTGCTGGGCTCTTCAAAGCCCTTTACCTGTAGCTACTCACCCAGTCCTCACAAGCCTAGGAAAAGGAAGGTGTTTAGAAAGACACTGCCATGCTAGAACAGTCGGTCAGATTTACCAGGACCAAACGTCAGAAAGATCACTGTTAAAGTGGGCTCTTAGATCCAGAACCCAGCTGTCCAAGCAACGGTGGCATGGTGTGGCAAGAACACTGCTCATGGAGTTCACACCTGGTTTAGAATCTGAAATCAAGGAGGACTGGGGAAAGGGCACTGGGATAACCAGGTTCCAGCCCCACCTCTGTGTGGCAATCCTGCTGAGATGCATCAAAAGAAAAATGAGCAGAATCCTTTCAACAGTGAAGGACTCTGAAGAGGTGACAATTTTAAGCAGGCACCTGAAGGGCAGAGAATGCAAAAGAAGCCAGAACAGCCCTCAAGCTCCCTCTTCACCATTTAAAAATGTCTGGCTGTGGCAGACATGCTGTGTTTACTGATCATCCAATGCCTCCCTCCCCAACCAGACCCACCCATCTCCGTTTCCCCTTGCGCAGGGGCAAGATCACGGAGGGCTGAGTCCCTGGACAGCGATACAATCTAGTTGTCAAAGATTTTGCCTCATAAAGGTGCCCATTTCCGTGGCGTTTCCATTCATTTTCTTGGGCCTTTAACCAAATTGTTTGCAAATACCAGCTACAAAAAAGGGGAACAAACGGGGGGGATTCTGATGTCATCAATTTTAAGGAAAAAAAAAAATCAACCCCAAGCCGAGGGAGCGTCGGGTGGCGCTCTGGAACCCAGGCACTCCGAAAGGGAGCACGCCCCAGCCAAAAACACCGGGGTTGGGGAAGAGGGCGTCCCTGAGCCCTCGCTCAGCTCGTGGTGGAGCCAGGAACGTGATTCCATCACGTGGTTTTACGCGGCGGGGCCCCGGGCCGGAACCTCTGCTTCTCCAGCCTCGCTTTCCCATCCGTGCAGTGAGTCCAGACACACCTGCTCAGGTGCTCAGGAAGGAAGTTAGTAGTAACTTTAATCGGGCGGCATCCCGCAAGTCCTTCCCAGGCCCCGGTGGGGGCCGACCTCAAGCGGTGCCCCCGAAGGAGGGGACTTCGGGGGGCAGGCACGCCGGGGCGGGGACGCCCAGCCCGTGGGTCCCGGCGGGACCACGCCCGCCCGCACTGCGCCTGCGCGGGGCCTCGGCCCGCCGGCCCTCCCTCGTGCCCGCGGCGCTCGGCTCCGCGACCCCCGCAGGCCCGGGGCCGGCGCAGACCCGGCGGGAGAAGCGCGGAGCCGCCGACTCGGGACCCCACGCCCCGCCCTCGCTCACCTGCATCTTGATTCCAATCGCTCAATCCAGCCCCGCCGCGGCGCCCCCGCCCCTCAGATTCCCTTCCCCGCACACGCGCAGCGGCCGCCCCGCCTCCTCGCTCCGCCCCGCCTCCGCCCCGCCCAGGAGCGAGCTGGGCGGAGCCAGGGCGGAAGCGGGGCCTCCGAGTCTGCGCCCGCTCCTCAAGGAACCGGCGCGGAAGGTGTGCGCATGCGCGAGGCGGGACGCACGCACGGCCTGTCCGGCCGCGGAGCTCACGTGACTCGGGGCAACTCTCGGGCGCGACCTTATTAGGGCAGGTGCTCTGCGCAAGAGTGGGGGCGTGCCGGGTGGAGGAGGTGCCTGGTGGCGTCGCGCCCTTCCCCAGCGGCGGCCTAAACCTGTCACTAGATCTCGGCCTGCATTGGCTAATCAAAACTCTGGGACAACTAAGAAATAGAAATTGTGCCTTGGTGATCTGATGTTACCATTTAAAAATGTACCCACTAACATTTCAGTGTTGTATAAGGCAGCTCATTCATGAGTCATTTGCTAAGAGCATACTGTGAACCAGGCACCTTTCTAGGCTCTGCAGATACAGCAGTGATTAAAACACACAAGTAGCCGGGCACAGTGGCTCATGCCTGTAATCCCAGCACTTTGGGAGACGGGAAGGGGAGGATTGCCGGGCATGGTGGCGCGCACCTGTAGTTCCAGCTACTTGGAAGACTGAGGTGGAAGAATCGCCTGAGCCCAGCAGGTCGAGGCTGCACTGGCTGTGAGCGTGCCACTGTACTCCAGCCTGGGCGACAGAGAGTGACTCAAACACAAACACACAAGCAAAGGTGAAAGTCATTTTACCTGGTTGCCTTAAGAGACTGACAATGCAAAAGGACTTCAGCATTCTAACTTGTAAAATGCAGGTGCTGGGCTCCAGGGCTTCTGCCCACACAACATTCCACGTTTCAGTTAAGAGAGGAAACTTTCTGCCCGGTATAGAAAAAAGCATCCTACACACCTGGGCTAGCGTGCTGTCTCTTGGCAACTGAAAGGACATATCATAGAGTCAATATACTTGACTCTATATTCTGTCCTTTTAGCAACGAAGCAGGCACAATAATAGAGACCCACAAACCTATAGGGGTAGACATAGGGCTTCCAACTTTACCCATTACCTGGGAGCCTTAAAAAACTACAGCAATCCCAACAGTCTGTCCCCAGACAAATTAAATCCCTGAAGATAAGACCTTGAACTGATTTTTTCTTAAGAATCTTTAGGATGCTAAGGTGCACAATCACTGATACAGAGTGAATCAAATGATTGCTTAAGAGCAAGAAACTTTGATTTAATAAGGATCCTTAGGATTTACCTACCTTCCAACTGAATTATAGGCCCTTTTAAGCATTTATTAATTTATCTGGTGTTAGGGTACAGACAGGGTGAGGATGGAGAGGTGCAGGGAGGCACAGCACTGCCAGAGCCAGCAAGCCGGAGGTGCCGCGCTGGAAACTCAGAGATCCGAGTAAATGCAAAGAATTGCCACACACAGAGGTGAGAGAAGAAAAAATTTATTTAAGAAAAGTTCACCCCCCACAGACAGGGAGTGGGCCTACACTCTAGGTGAGTGTAGCGACTGACGTAGCCCCCCAAAGCCCTGGCTTAAATCCTTTTCTTGGAGATGTTGCACATGACTGCCGTGACTTCCTTATCAACCACCTGTGGATGTCTTGGAGATCCTGTGACAGAGACCCATTAATGTCTGTCCATATTATCATAGCCCCTAGAGAAGGGCCTGCACCCTCCCAAATGACATTCCTTAGAGCTCCTGGAGGATGCACTTCCCATTATCTCTTAGGCATTCCCAGTGGGTAGCTTCGGAGGATCCTTGGCTTTCCTGTAGAAAGTGCCCAATTTACTGGAAGATCGAATCCCCACCTGCTCTCCCTCTGAGCGGTCATAAGTTTTGTAATTACAGATTTTGTGACTTTTACAATCCTTGCCCGATGCATGATGTTTTAGGCCTTGCAAATTCCCTTTACTCTAGGCAAGCTTGATTGCCACTATGAGATAGCTCTGATACCTGGAAGTCTGTTTCTGAAAAGACAAAGTCGGCAAAGTTAATTTTACCTAAAGTGTGCATTTCTCCAAAAGCATAGCTTCTACTTTCTCATCATTGTGTCAGGTTTAAGAACAAGATGAAAAATGACTTCCCACTCTCAGTCTGTCCTTTAATCTGGCACCACAGTGTTTGCGAATGAATTTTCCTTGGTCTTGATGCCAGGTAGGGTGCGGCACACAACCGGAGTATGCTTTGGCTCATTTCTAAAATGAATTTTAGAGTGGCCAGCAAAGTTTTCAAGCAAAGTTTTATTTAGAACGTCGAGAGAGAAAGAAAGAAGATTCACCTCCCCAAAATGGAGGTGGGAGCCAAAGCTAGGAGGCATGGCACCCATAGCTCATGGAGACGCAGTGCTTAACAAAGCAATGGCGACTGCTGGTTGAAGTCAAATGCCTTTTATACCTTCCCTTTGATGGGGGCAGGTAAATGCAGGCAGATGGGTGGGTTAGTCACATGACCGCTGCCATGGTGAGGGGACTCTGTCAGGAAGGTCAGGAAGGGCCACTTAGGTTGACTTGTTTACAAAATGAGCTGGAGAGAGGGTAGGGTACCTTCAATAGGGAACCCGGAGCATTTTTAGTGATTATGAGCTGAAAAGTTGGGCTATCCTATTCTTACATCTGATGGGATTTTCTTTTTATTGACCGAAGGGGTGGGGTAGGCTGCCAGCTTGGCCTACAGTAAAATGTAATTTAAAAAATCTCCGAATGCTTTCTAAAACCGACCTCTGGGAAATGTATCTATGTCTAATCTGAGCTAGCTACCTTGCCTCAGTCTCATCACCGAAATCAGCCCCGGGACTGAGCTTCCCTCTCAGTTCTGCACAGTAATAGAATGGGTGTTGTTTTGTTCTTTCCCCTTGGTTACTTCCTGAAGCCTGTTTTTGGAGGCTCAGCCAGTCTACAATCACCCCTTCCTTACGTGTTCCTCTTTAGGAATTAACAGACAAACAGTCCTCACCCTACTGTCCTCTCCTCTCAGCAGGAAATGTGCCCCTCCCTTTGTCAAAAAGATTCCTTGGTTATTCTTTCCTGTGTCCCAGATCATCTTCCCTAGAGACCTTTTCCCATCATTCCATGTCACTTGGCTTGTGGAGAAAATAATTAGGGCTCATGAGAAATGATTAAAGCTATAAGAATTAAAAGAAGCCGGGTGCGGTGGCTCATGCCTGTAATCCCATCCCTTTGGGAGGCTGAGGCAAGAAGATTGCCTGAGTCCAGGGGCTCGAGACTAGCCTGGGCAACTTGGCGAGACCTGGTCTCTGCAATACATCAAAAAAATTAGTCGGGCTTGGTGGTGTGCACCTATGGTTCCAGCTACTTGGAAGGCTAAGGTGGAAGGGTCACCTGAGCCTAGCAGATCAAAGCTGCAGTGGCCGTAAGCGTGCCACTGCACTCCAGCATGGGTGACGGAGTGAGCTCCCTACTCAAAAAAAAAAAAAAGAATTAAAAGAAAATAAACTTCCAATTTGTGGATGATATGTGATATGTGACAGCATATCTGGAAAACCCAAAGGAGTCAAGTCTTAAATTCATACTAGCAATATGAGAATTCAGTATGGAGCAAGATATAAAAATAACATATTAAAATAGTCTTCATCTGTGTCTGTAATGACAAACTACAAGATATAATGGACTCCAATTACCATAACAACATAAAAGAAAAAACACTTGGAAATAAACTTAAGATGTGCAAAATAATAAAACCTTTCTGAAGATACAAAAGTAGACTTGAACAAATGGACAAGCATCCTTTATTTTTGGATAGGATGACTCAATATCACAGAGATGTCAATCTTCTCCAAGTGAATATGCAATTAACACAATCTTAATTTAAAAGCGCAACCAATTGTGTTCTGAGGCTAGGCAGGTTGATTCCAAAGTTGTTATGACAAAATAATCAAAACTAGCACAAGGTGGGAGGGAGTGATAGCCCCACCTGACATTGAAACAATGTGGCATTGATGCACGAATAGACAAGAGATAAAGGGAGCAGCATAGCAAGTTCAGAAAAGTCCAGAAATACAGCCAAGTGCATATAAACATTAGTGGATGCTTAAGATGGCATCTCAATCAGCTGAGGGTGGGCTTTAAATGGCGTTGGGACAATTGGATACCCATCTGGAAATAGATAAAATTGGATACATACTTCATAGTGTATATCAGAATAAAAAGTCAAAACTAAAAGTTCCAGAAAGACTCATGGGATTTCTATATAACTTAGAAATGGAAAAAGACTGATGACTATTACTCACAATCCAAAAGAAATCAAATGAAAAAAGGTAGATGCTACTACTTAATTTTTTTTTTTTTTTTTTTTTGCATAGGAATAATGTATATAGGCATGTTGCCTTTGGTGTAAATAAAAAAGTTAAATAAAATTCCATTTATGTGTATATTCACATTCACTTAATTTTATAAAATTGGTCACAGGAAGAAGAAACCAAAAATTAATAAAAATGATTAACTATTATGGGGAGGTAGTGATGAGGTGGTGAGGACAGGTATGGGAATGAGAATTCTCTGATTTTTTTTTTTTTTTGGTCACAGTCTCATTCTGTTGCCCATGCTGGAGTGCAGTGGCACAATCCTGGCTCACTGCAGCCTCAACCTCCTGGACTCAGGCCATCCCTCTCTCTCAGCCTTCTGAGTAGCTGGGACTCCAGATGCATGCCACCACATCCAGCTAATTTTAAAAATTTTTTTGTAGAGAGGAGATCTCGCTATGTTGCCTGGGCTAGTCTCAAACCTCTGGGCTCAAGCAATCTGCCTGTCTTGGCCTCTCAAATTGCTAGGATTACAGGCGTGAGCCACCACATCCAGCGTCTGATAAACTTTCAATTTAAGAACAGAAAGATACAGTGTTGTGGCATCTTTCTATCCTGGAGGCTGCTATAGTTTAGATGATTGTCCCTCAAACCTCATGCTAAATTTTGATCCTCAGTGTTGGAGGTGGGTCTAATGGGAGATGTTTGGGTCCTGAGAACAGATACCTCATGAATGGCTCCGTGCTGTCCTCACAGTTCTTACTCTCTTAGGTCCTGAGAGAACTGATTGTTGGAAGGAGCCTGGCACCTCTCCACTCTCTCTTGCCATGTGTTCTTTGCACACACTGGTTCCCCACAGTTTCACCTCTTGAGGCCTCACCAGAAGCAGATGCTGGTGTCATGCTTCTTGTGAGCCCAATAAACCTCTTTTCTTTATAAATAACCCAGCCTCAGGTTTTCCTTTAGGGCAAGATAGACAGGCTAATACAGATGCCTTCTTTAAGAATACAAAATTATGACTGTAAAATTAGATATGAAAGCGAATATTTAAATGAAAAAAGAAACAGTTATAAATTACAAATCTGTAAAAGCTGGCAACTACCACAAACATACAAAACCCAGAAAAATAGCATACCGTATTTCTGTTGGTTGTCTGACATATCTGTATAACATCACAAACTAACTTCTGGCTTATACAAGTGAAGCCCTGTTTTTTCTAGAACTACCCAAATACCTCATTTGAACAGAGCTCCAAAGATAACATTCATATCACATTATGTTCTCTGGCCCTGAAACTTCATGTCACATCACTGAATGAGTGATGAGGAGAAGGTATTCCACAAGTCATTTCTGCCCTGGGATGGCCAGCAATAATCACACATGGAAACAACTGCAAACCACACAAATGTATGTCAGTAAACAGACCCCCCCATTCAGCTTTCCCTTAGCCTTAGTGATTGTCCTGCTAATTGAGACCACTTCATTATCTGCAACTTAATTTCCACTAATTAACCTTTTTCTTCTCTTGTGTAAAGCTTTGGGATGGCTTTTGCCAGATTTTGCTTTTGTCTCTTTACCTCTGGCAGTGTCTATAACTATGCCAACTTTTCTTGATACTTCTGCACGCGTTTGCTCACTGCAGAGACAGAAGTCCTGGGGTTGGCTGGCCTGCCCTTTCCAGCAGTGCCTGCCTATTCCCCCTCTCCCTAATGGAAAGAGTGTTGATGACCCCTCATAAAAGATGAATGGATTTAATAAAAACCGAGAGGGAGACAAATTCCGAAGTTACACACTTCGGAATAAATAATCCAGTGTATGGATTTCTGAACAGGCAAGTACAAGAAAAAATTTTCCATTGAGCTCACACATCCACAGAAATGTGACTCATGCTTAGAATTACTTCAGCAGGACTCTCCCTCAATGCACGACTACACAGGACATTACCCTTTCTTTACAAAAGCAATTTTTAAAGCAAAATGCTTGGTATTAATGACTCTTGCACAAATTGCTAGAAAAGCTACTCCAGCTGGTATTAAAGTTTGGTGGCCGTGAGTCATTGCTTTATGGGACCCTGGATATAGAAACGATGTTATTAGCTCATGGTTCCTTCTCCTCCCAGGGAAAGTAGATTCACATAATAAGCCAATCACAACATTTCATTTTTTTCCTAAGATAAAGGGTCCAGATATAAAGATTCAGTTGAGTGGCAATGGTTAAAAGAGCAATTCTATTCTATTATCCGAGTCGGAGACTCACTCTGTCACCCAGGTTGGAGTGCAACGGCATGGTCACAGCCCACCACATCCTTGACCTCCTGGGCTGGGGCGATCCTTCCACCTCAGCCTTCTGAGTTGCTGGGACTACAGGTGCACACCGCCATGTACAGCTAATTTTTTTATTTTACTTTTTGTAGGGATGACGTCTCACTATGTTGCTTAGGCTCGTCTTGAACTCCTGGGCTCAAGTGATCCTCCCACCTCAGCCTCCCAAAGTGCTGAGACTACAGGTATGAGCCACCATGCCAAGCCCAAAATAGCAATTTTGACAAGCTATCATTAAACATGGGCATCCATGGCCACTGCTAAGTAAACTGAAATTCCATATTCCAAATGTGTTATCTCTAGACAACCATCTTCCCAAGATTTGTATGTGATTTCTCAGTTAGTGTAAATTGCACCTCTCTCTCTCATTCCTTTCATCTCACTGTCTCCCATCCCTGTATTACCTGTCTCAAAAAAAAAGAAAAGAATTGAAGAGTGCTTGTGTGTGTGTATGGCTGCTGGCTTCTGTCCATTTTGAGACTAGCTGAAAGTCCAGATGATTTAGATGTGGCTGCAAGTACGACTAGATGCTAAGACAATGTGTACGGTGAAAACATTGGCAAGTTTTTAGAACCTGGAGGACTGTTGAACCAGTGAGGCAAACACTGAAAGAAACATCTAGGGGAGAGTTTTGGTAACCCATGGTCATGGGGAGAACTGTTTTCCCAGAAGGCTAACTGGCTACTGGAATTCAGAAACAATTTTCTAGGAAAAGAAACAAAATGAAAGCATATGGCAGCTGTTGATGTTAAGAACAATTTACTATTGAAGCTTTTCTGGGTTCCATAAGGAGTGATTCGCCCACCTAGGTTTATATAAAATTACTTTGAGAGTGTTAAAAATTCAGACTCCAGGTGCCACTCCCAGAGTTTCTGGTTCTGCAGGTGTAGGGTAGAACACAGCAATCTGGCCATCAGAAAACTATTTCAGGTGGTCTTTAGATCACATTTTGTTTACTTGTCTCTCACTGCAGTCTTTAAAAATGGTCATGAAGACCATCATAAGCATTTGCCATGTGGGTATATAATGTCAAATAGAAAAAAGCAGGTATGAATAGGAAACAGTAAAACACTATTACAACACCTAACAGTGTCTCTAGAAAAACGAATTTAAGACACATTCCAGAATGATAACCTCATTTGTGTCAAATTTGTGATGGGCGGTCATCGACTCCTTTGTGTGGAAGCCATTTTTGTTAACCTCCAACTGATCAACAGAGTTGAAAACCAACCACTCAGAACCACCATGTTTCAATCCTTCATTTGGATGGCAGGAACCCTGATGTTTAACGGGAACCCTCACCCTAACCCAAAAGAGGCCTGATTCTCACAAAATAACCTCAAACTGCTGGCTTAGTGTAGACTAGCTCTCCCATTGCTGTCTTACCTGCTGTCTCCCTAGCAGCGTGTTCCATAAACCTGTCTTCCTCTACTTTAATCTGGCTTGGGTGAGTTCTTTCACCGCCTGCGACTCCGGAGGGCTGGTTGCTACCTGTGACAAATTGTTCTCTTTCCCCATTCCCAACCTTCAGAGCTTTGCTATGGACTATAGAGGACTGAGACCTGCAGACTAATTATTTTCACATCCTTCCCAGCTGACTTTCTGTGAGGTGGTGGGAATCACAGAGGCAGGGAGGAGAGATGCTGTTTCTGGTTGTCCGCATCTCTCCCCAGCAGCTTAGAGAGGGACCTTTGTCAGGCCCAGCAGTGCCCCTCTGTGTTGTGGTATCAGCCCAGGGACTCCAGCTTGGCTGTCTTCATACTCCTTGTGGCCCACCCAGCAATAAGCAAACTTCCAGGTTCTGCTAACATCATCCCCTGCCCTTTTGTTCCTGTAGTCCTAGGTACTTTCTACAGTTACTAATCTTGTTGTTGTCTGTCCTGTTCCTTTGTAGCTTTGGGTTCTTGTAACACTTTTGTAACTAGTTTCCGTATTAAATCTCATCTATTTGGAAGACCTAATTGTAGCTTCTTTTTACCTGATTGGGCCCTGACTAACAGAGTTGCTATTGAAATTATGGCCATTTCTCTCTATCTCTGTCTCTCTTTCTCTCTCTTGCTTACATTTTTTTTTTGTATGTCTGTATTACTTTATTTTAAAATAACGGCTTTATTGAGAGATAATTGACATGCCATAAAATGCACTTTTTAAAGAGTACAATTCAGCAGTTTTTAGTATATTTACAATGTCATGCAACCATCACCACTACCCAATTCCAGAACATTTTCATCACCCCCAAAAGAAATTCTGTGCCCATTAGCTGTCTCTCTCCCCCACTCAGCCTTTCCCTTACACTCTGAAAACCATTCATCTACTTTCTGTCTCTACAGATCTGCCTATTCGGGATATTTTATATTCATATGTGACTTTGTGGTATATCCATACAATGGAATGTAATTCAGTCATAAAAAGAAACGAAGTAGTGAAAAATTCTACAAGATAGATAACCTCAAAACATTATACTAAGTCAAAAGAAGTCAGATACAAAAAGGTATTTTTTAACCCATTTGTTAATTGATGGACATTTGGGTTGTTTATACTTTTTAGCTATTATGAATAATGCTGCTATGAACATTCATGTAAAAGTTTTTGTGTAAGCATGTGTTTTTAACGCTCTTGGGTATAGCCTAGAAGTGGAATTGTTCGGTCGTGTAGTAATTCGGTTAAACTTTTTTAGGAATTTCCAGTCTTCCAAAGACATTGCACCATTTTACATTCCCACCAGAATGTGCAAAGGTCTCAATTTCTCCACATCCTTGCCAATACTTATTTTTAATATTATCCATATCTTTGAGTATAGCCATCCTAGTGGGTATGAAGTGATATGTCATTGAAGTTTGGATTTGCATTTGCATTTCCTCACTGAATAATAATGCTGAGCATCTTTTAGTGTGCTTATTGGCCATATGAATATCTTTTTCAGAATACTGTCTATTGAAATCTTTTGCCTATTTTAAAATTGGGTTATTTGTCATTTTATATTGAATTATAAGAGTTTTTAAATATATTCTATCAGTCCCTTATCAGATATATGATTTGCAAATATCTTCTGCCATTCTCTGTGTTGTCTTTCTATTTTCTTAATCATGTCTTTTGAAGCATAAAATCTTTTAAATTTGATGATTCCTAGTTTAATTTTTGTTGATGTTTTTCTGCTTGTGCTTTAGATGTGATACCTTGAAAGAGTAAAATGCCAAAATTGGATGATTTAGTGAAATAATCTTAACTAAAGTGCAGTCATTTTAACATTGCTTAGCTTGGTCATGTTTTTATAGCAGTTCACCTTAATTTACCCTCTAGTCATTAGCCAAGAACAGAAACATTTTCGCAGAGATTGCTATTGATAATTTACAACCTCCTTCCCCAAGCCTGCTTTATACTGTTTATTTGTCTACTCCAAGCATGTCTTTCAGCCATAAAGAACCAGGATGGCCTACATGACACAGATAGACCCCATCACCATGGCAACAGTTATATGACTAACCCACACATCTGCCTCCCCCTTCATGATGACTTGAAACAGACCACTACCCAATCACCTTAACAGCCGACCTCCACACCAAAAGAAAGGTTTAAAAAGCATTCAACCTCAAACAGCCACGGGCATGCTCCTGTATAAACTCTGACCCCCTTCTCAATCTGGGGGAGGTGGATTCCCCTTTTTTCTCTCTCTCTAATCTACTTTTTAAACAAAACATATTTTCTACTCTAATTTCTGTGCAATTGTTTGTATCTTACCTGTGCCACCAGCTCAGCACACTGGCTCACTGACCTAACAATCCTCCCAGACCCAATATTTTTAGAGACCTAACATACCTAAACACAAAAAAAACAAAACAAAAAACAAAAAAAAAAAACTCTTGCCTAATCCAAGGTCATTAATAGTTATGCCTATATTTTCTTCTAACAGTTGTATAGCTTTAGTTCTTGTTTTTTTTTTTGAGTTGGAGTCTCACTCTGTCGCCCAGACTGGAGTGCAGTGGCCGCTCCCGGTCACCGCAGCCTCGACCTCCTGGGCTCCGGGCGATCCTTCCGCTTCAACCTTCCAAGTAGCTGGAACTACAGGCGCGTGCTGCCATGCCCAGCTAATTTCTTGATTTATTGTAGAGATGAGGTCTCACCAAGTTGCCCAGGCGGGTCTTGAACCTGCGGGCTCAGGCAATCCACTCACCTCAGCCTCCCAAGGCGCGGGATTACAGGCTGAGCCACCGAGTCCTGCTTTCTGCTGATGTTTCTAAGCAGCTTTGGCAGGAACAGCCACAGACTTTGACAAGTTGCTAGCATACATGTATTCTTGGATGGATCTAGGTGAAGAAAAAGGTAGGAAGGACAATTTGAGGTCTGTTAGAGCATCTTGGCTGTGGACCGTATGTTAGATAATGTCAACATGATACTGTTAATTTCTGAAGTGGAGAAAATTAGCATCATAATATAGAATAGCGTCATAATATAGAATAGCGTCATAATATAGAATAGTGACTTTCTCTTTGGAGACACATGCTGAAGTATTTAGGGCAGTGATACATCACTGAGTATTATAGACTCCAAATACATCCAAGTTGCTGTGAAATCTGTATGTCTGTCTTTCTTTATAGCTGTGTAATATTCCATCATGCATATGTATCGCATTTTAAAAAATTTGGTCCAGTTTCGATGGGCAGCACAGTTGGCTCCATGTTTTTCCTATTGGGAATAGTGCTGCGATAAACATGCCTGTGCAGGTATCTTTTTGGTAGAATGATTTGAGTTCTTCCAGGTATATTTCCAGTAGGGA
>CAUYQG010087336.1:0-14092 GCA_963574415.1 Tarsius wallacei
GTCTATTCATATCTTTTGCCCACTTTGTAATGAGGCTGTTTGTTTTTTCTTTTTGGCACATTTGAGTTCCTTGTAGATCTTAGTTGTCAGGCCTTTGTCAGATATACAGTTGGTGAATATTTTTTCCTAGTCTGTGGGTTATCTCCCTGCTCTCTTGATGGTTTCTTTTGCTTTGCAAAAGCTTGTCAGTTTTATGAGGTCCCACTTGTCTATCTTATCTCTTATGGCATGGGCACTTGGAGTTTTGATCAGGAATTGGTTGCCAGTTCCAATTTCCATAAGGGTGTGTCCTGCATTTTCTAAGGTTCTTATAGTTTGATGTTTTATGTTTAGGTCTTGATCCATTCAGATTTAATTTTTGGTTATGGTGATAGGTGGGGGTCTTGTTTTAATTTTCTGCATGTGGTGAGCCAGTTTTCCCAGTACCATTTACTGAATAGGTTCTCCTCTCCCTAGTGGTTGATGATGGAGCCTTTGTCGAAGATGAGTTGATTGAGAAATACTGTCAGCTTTTTGTATCTGTGGGTTCTGTATGTGGAAATTCAACCACAGATTGAAAATAAAAATAAAATAAAATAATAAAGTACACTATACCAACTATTTATATAACTTTTACATTATATTAAGCATTATAAGTAATTTAGAAATAGTTTAAGGTATATAGGAGACTGTGTATAGGTTACATGCAAATACTATGCCATTTTGTATGGTGGACTTGAGCTCTGTTGATTTTGCGTGGGGTATTGGAAACAATTTCCTGCAGATACCAAACAATGATTGTACACACGTTTCTACAACTTGATCTTTCTGTTGAAATTCCTTCAATTAACTTGCTGGGGTTCTAGCGCATTTTTTTTTATGGTTGTACAATACCCCATGGTATGAATATACTACAATCTATTCAGCCATTTCCCTACTAAATGTTATTCTTTTTGTTTCAGTCTTTCACCATGATAAAATCTGGAATAATTATCCTTGTACATATAAACTTACTTACTGGTGCATTTATTTCTGTGAGATAATTTCCCAGGAGTGAGATTGCTGGGTTTAAAGACATGTGCATTTTAAATTTTTAATAGACAGTGCCAGATGACTTTCCAAAAAGCATACAACAATTCAAATTTCCACTCTTTTTCCTATATCCCTGCTGGCAGTGGTGTTATTACTGTTTCCTTTCCAATAGGTCTGATGGGTAAGCTGTTATTACTTCGATCTGCATGATCTTAACTACTGGTAACTACCTATTCATATTTTGGCCTTATTTTAATTGTATGTGTGAGAAGTAGTATTAAAATAAAAATATTTAATATATTTTTTGTGTAATTGGGAATAAATGCAATATATGAAATAAGATAAAACTGTAAAATATGCTCTGTAATAACAAACATTACATAAGCCTTTGTGATATTATTTAATTCTAAGACAATTGGGAAGTCAGTCCTAAGGCTACTCTATCAAGATCCTGGGAGTACAAGTGGAAAACTTTAATGGAATTTATTCACTGGTAGAAAGCTGAAGGTCAAATTGCATCTGTTGTTATTGGATATACCGTTTTAAAAATAATAATAAGTGATTGGGTCAGAGAGTCTAAAGATAGAAGGAAGCAATTTTGTGTATGGTAGGTAAATAGTCCCCGCCCCAGCATAACAACAAAGAATACTTAATTAAATCTTGAGAGGGAAAGTGCAAAAGAGAGATCCACTGAGCAATCCAGAAACATGGCTGACATAAAAGGTCAGGGTGAGAATGTAGACATTCTCATGTAGACAGTAGACATTTATGCTAGAAGTTTCTTTTGAAGACTTGATCCCTAGGCATCTCTAATTCTGTTTGAAGGTCAATGCTTCTCAGTACAGCTCCTGACAATGAGGCCTGGGATGACCATCTGGCTTCTCAACTCCAACATTAGTAGCTTATTCTATTAACTTGTAGATGGCTATTTGCAAAATAAACTTTTTTTAAGGTTAAATCTTGGACTGAATTATTCTTCTTTCTAGACCTCTTATCTTTTCATATGTTCTACTTTAAATTCTTTTAGGATAATGCATTAATATATTTTGAATCAATTAGAAGGTGAATTTTTCAAAACCAGTTTGGCCATATGGCTTCCTCAATCGTGATAAAATGCCTTTCACACACCACAGATGAGAGCACTCAGGATTCCATGAGCTTTGATAATTCAAATATGTCTGAAGGTGTTTGATTTTATACTCAACATGACAGAATTTTAAGTAATGACATCAAAAATAAAGCAACAATGAAAATAAATTAAATAGAATATTAAAAACAAACAAAAAGGCCCTTATATTACAGATTTTGACTGATTTTGAAAGCATATCACACACAGATCCCTTTAGCAAGGGTGGAATTAGTAAGGCACTTAAGGAAACTTTCCTCTCTCTTTTTTTTTGTACAATCTTTTTAAAAAATAATTTCAGTAGCTTCAGAGGGTACAAACAGTTTTTGGTCTGGACTTTAAGTGTACCCACCACTCCCACCTGTGCACAATGCCTGATAGGCAGTTTTTTTGTCCCTCCATCCCCCTTCCTCCCTTCTCTCTTCTGAGTCTCCAGTGTCCACTATACCATTCTCTAAGTCTTTGCATATCCTTAGTTTAGCTCCCACTTATAAATGAGAACATGCAGTGTTTGGTTTTCTGTTCCTGAGTTAGGTCACTTAAGATGATACTCTCCAATTTCATCTACGTTGCTGTATAAGACATTATTTCATTATTTTTGACAATTCCATTGTATTCCATAGTGTATATATACCACATTTTCATTATCCATCAGTTGATGGGCATTTAGGTTGATTCCACATTTTACTATGTGAATTGTGCTGCAATGAACACGTGGGTGCAGGTGACTTTTTTATAATGAAACTCTGTTCTTTTGGATAGATACTTAGTACAAAATTTCTGGACCAAATGATAGATCTACTTTTAGTTGAGAAATCTCCATACCACTTTCCATAGAAGTTGCATTAATTTGCATTCCCACCAATAGTGTATAAGCGTTCCATTTAAGAAAATCTTCTAATGATAATTGGCTGTCCACTAAATTATCCTGATTTCTATGGTGCTCCATAGGAAGATAGACTAAAAATAAGAACAAGAACTTAAAGGAAATAAATGCTAGCAGAAAATTCAGTGGTTATGACCACACACTGCTAGAAACACAAAATCTACAGAATTGGTCCAGGAAAGTCATTAAACAAATAAGCAGCAACAGGAAAAACAGCAACAACAACAACAAAAATAGCAACAAAGCCAACCTTTGTGGAGGAGAGATTGAATACCAGAATTATTACAATGTATCATCAAAAATGTTCAATATTCCACAGGCTTTACAAGACATGAAGAAATGGGAAAGTATGCCACATGCACAGGGGAAAAAAAGCAGCCATAGAAAATATCACTGAGGGAGCCCAGGAGTTGGAATTAGTAGATAAAGACTTTTAAATATGTTCCAAGAAGTAAGAAACTATGGTTAAAGAATTAAAGGAAATTATGATAACTATGTTCCACAAAATACAAGCTATCAACAAAGACACAAAATTTTTCTTAAAAAAAATCAAATAGGAATTTTGGTGTTGAAAAGGACAATAACAAGTGAAAAATTCACTAGAAAGGCTTCACAACAGATTTAATATGACAGAAGAAAGAATTGGTAAACTTCAAGAAAGGCCAATGGAAATTATTCAACTTAAGGAATGGAAAGAAAAAAAACTAAGAAAATAAGAATTATTCAGAGGCTTGTGCAACACCAATAAGCATACCAACATATACATAATAGGAGTTTCAGAAAGAAGGGAGAAAGAGAAAGAAGAAAAACATGTGAATAAGTAAAGGTTTTTTAACTTCCCAGATTTGATTTAAAAAATTAATCTAACACATTCAAGAAATGTAGTGAACTCTAAGTAGAATAACATTTTAAAAACCACACCAAAAAATCATAGTTAAATTGAAGAGGGTCAGTGACATAAAGAGAATCTTGAGACTAGCAAGAGAAAAAGAACTTATATAAAAGACCCTCAACAAAATTAACAGCTGGCTTGTCATTAGAAACCACAGAAGCCAGAAACCAGTGGGATGACATCTTCAAAGTGTTGAAAGAAAAAGACGTTCAACCAAGAATTCTATATTGAGTAAAACTCTCCTTCAAAAATGATAGAAAAATTAAGGCATTCTCAGATAAATTAAAATAGAATTTTTCACTAGCAGATCTGTATCTTGAAGAACATTAAATAGTATTTCCAAACAGTCCTTTGAACTGCAATAAAAGGATACTCGACAGTAATTTGAATCAATATGAAGAAAAAAAGGAGCACTGGTAAAGGTAATTACATAGATAAATATAAAAGACTGCTTTAATATATTTTTGTCTGTAATTATTTTCTTCTATCAAGGAGTAGTGGCTCATGCCTGTTAACCCAGCACATTGGGAGTTAGAGATGAGAGGAATGCCCGAGCCAAGGGGATTCGAGAACAGCTTACGCAACTTGATGAGATCTCATCTCCACTATAAATAAAAAACTTAACCGGGCATGGTGGAACACATCTGTGATTCCAGCTACTTGGAAGACTGAGCCCAGTAGGTTGAGACTGCAGTGGCTGTGACCATGCCACTGCACTCCAGCCTGGGCAACAGTGAGACTTCAACTTCAAAACAACAACAAAGAAATCATTTTCTTTTGATTTAAAATCAATTGCATAAAGCAATAAGTACAAAATTGCATGGACAAGTTTATTATATATACATATATAGTGTATACAATAATACTAACACAAAATTGAGAGGTTATAAAAGCATATTGGAACAAAGTTTCTGTAAACTATTGAATCAAGTTGATATTAAACCAAACTAGGTTATTTTAAGTTGAGATGTTAATTGCATCTCAGGGAAAACTACCTGTGAACTCGTGAGTTCAAGTACCAAGGGGTAGAATTAAGGATGGCAGGGATTTAAATTACTTGATGATTCACTTACAAAACATTTTATTACCACACAAGTGGGCATCAAGTAAGTGCCAATTGCTGGTCACCAACCATTGGCCAAGTTACTTAGATTCTCTTTACATCAAGTATGTCAAGTTTGAGATAATAGTAATCATAACACAATCCTTATAGTGTCATGAAGTGATAACAATTATTGTTATTATTTTGGAAATGTATGTATGGGAAGAAGGGTGGGTAGGTATATAAAGGGATGAAGTACATTTGAGGTTTATTATTTTCTGCCTTCTCTACAGTCATTTTATCTTAACAGCTGACATGTTTCTGGAGAGTTCTTTCCCACTGCATCGAGTCTTCAGGGACTGTCATCAGACACCCTATGCTTCCCTAGATCCTAAATGCTCCTGCCCCGGAATTTGTATCTTGAGAAACGGGTAAATAGATTGAAAATAAGTGTAATTTATCTATTCCTTGGCCCTCCAGAACTGTTTTGATTCTAATTGTCCAGCCTTTCCATCAACTCTGGGGTGCCTTATACTCTCCTAGCAAATTCTCATTGACTAATGAAAACCTGGAGTTGGTTTCTGCTGTTTGAAAACAAACAAAGACACTGTAGTGGGTTGGGTCCCACAGAAACAGATGCTGAAATAGAGTTTGAACAGCAAGGCATTTATTAGGGATAAATACCTATAAAGGGAAGAGAAAAAGCATGATTGAGCAGAAGGAAAATCAGGGTTTAGACCTTTTATTACTGTATTCAACCCATGGGATCTCTGCAACATATAATGTCTGTCAAGCTGTTCTTGGTTGACTGAAGCAGTCAGGCCTTTATGTTCTCATCTTGATTAACCACTGGTTGTGAGCAGCTCCAAGAAGGGTACATCCATGGGGAAGTGTCTCTCTAAAGCTTCTGAAGGAGGTGATAACTGGAGGGCACGTGGTGAAAGCTGGGGCAACAAGTTTTTCCTTGTAGAGGAATCTGAGTGGCACATCTCTGTATCTGCCATAGTCTATCCCTTGCACCATTCAGATTCACTTTTTTATTTTTAATCTTTCCAGAGCTCTGGTTGGCTTCTCTTCTTGGGGGCCACAAATTGAGAAGAGGGTAGTTATTTGGGCAAAAGATGGCCCTTTACCACAGCAGGTGGTCTTGGAGGCAAAACTGACACTCATTACTTTTCTCCACCACCCTTCATGGTAAACTCCTCTCCTCTCATCCTGAGCTATCGCCTATGCTGGTCTTGATGGAAGTGGCTCATCTTGACACCATGACTTATCATGCTGGTGGAGTCTGAGGCTCTGATTACCATGTCCTTCTTGGGTCAAAATTATTACACTTATCCACTTACTACCAAAACTGGGCTAGAGAGTACCAACAGGCAGCCATGCAGACCACCTGGATGCCACAC
The DNA here is from genome assembly GCA_963574415.1 of Tarsius wallacei. Classification (NCBI taxonomy): domain Eukaryota; kingdom Metazoa; phylum Chordata; class Mammalia; order Primates; family Tarsiidae; genus Tarsius; species Tarsius wallacei. The sequence goes on from CAUYQG010087336.1 coordinate 6,364, forward strand.
AAATTTCTGCCTTCCACCAATGTGTAACAATAGCCTTAACTCTCCTGACAGTTACAGTCAATTACGATAGCCAAGATGGTTACGGTGACTCATCTCCTTGTCCTCATTCCTGGACACAAGGAACTCCAAATGCCCAGGTAGCAGCCAGCACTTGCTGTTTAACAGGACTCTTGCTATGCCAGATGGAGATACAGTCCCTCTGGGGACTAGGCCCACTAACCCTGAAGATATCAAAGCCATGGGAATGAGAAGCAGAAAATTTCCTAGGAATGGGATTTGAGAAAGTACAATGAAGTATTTTTCATTTTTTATCTTTATATTTTTGATACAAACTCCCAATTTCGGAAAATAATGCCAGATTTTACTCATATCCACATTACGTTGCTGTCATATTCACATGGGAAACTGTTGTGCACCTGTTTTATTGCTTAATTTGAAATATCTAATTTTAAATGCACAGTGTTGATCATGAGGATAAAAGAAAGACTAGGACAGAAAAAAATTGGGATTTCAAGTGCTCTATTTTTGCATTTTATACATATTTTGGGTATAAAAATAAAATCCAACTCTTTTTAATGCATACATACATATTGTGTGTATGGAAGAAGTATGTAAATTCATTAAATTTGCGTTTTTATTAGGTAAGTCAGAAGGTTCCTGAAGACAATATGTATGCATACATTATACAGACAAAAAGGAAAAAAAGTTGAGAATATGTAAAATATTAATGACGATCACAGTTACTACCCTACTTACTCGATTAGTTTCTAACTTAATCTCATAGAAGTTCTTCAGGCTAGGCATTTTTTAATTCCAATTTTGCTGGTACTCAGAAAAAAGAAACTGGAAAATTGATTAAGGTCATAAGTTTTGAAAGTGTAACTAGATATTCAAATGGTACTTATTCTAAGTCAGATAGGCAATGTATAACATCAAGTGCCACATATACTAAGAGATTGCAAAATGGTTTTTCCCAGGAGAAGCTTACACAAGAATGGTATTGACTAGTTGAGAAAGGAGGTTCTCTTGGAAAAAGTAAATGATGGGAATAGGAACGGCATTCATTTTTTCTCATCCTAAGCCATGTGAAAACTCTATCCAGGGAGGATCTGTGGAGGAACAAAGTGGTACAGCATCCTAGGGTCAAGGAGAAGTCAGTTTCAGTGAGCCAGTCAATGCTGTCACAAAAAATTGCCAACTTCCAATGCCAGATGACAACATGTGAAACAGACCCTAATTTCTCTTCTCCTGGGACAACTAAGGAGTTGGAAATGTCAACTAATAAATGAGGCTAGAATTGACAAGATAAAGAGAGATGCTCTTCTTGTAGGACCAGGGCCTTATCAGCCTGAAAGAAAGGAATTTGGGGAACAGATAACACTAAATGGATTAAAAGTTTGGTGTTATCAGCAGTTAGGCCAAACTAGAGGTTAAAAACGTTAAGGTCATAGTCCTCCAGATGGCCAAGTCTACCCAAGGCTACTGATAGCAATCGTAAAGGGTTTAACAAACTGCAACGTCAGAGGGAATAATCCCTGTAAGACAGCCTTCATTTCAGACAGTTCAAGGTTTCCAAGGCCACTTTCATTTCTAACCAGCTGGCTATAATTCCGGAGGTCTTAGCCGGGCTTGGTGGCTTAGCCTGTAATCCCGCGCCTTTGGGAGGCTGAGGTGAGTGGATTGCCTGAGCCCGTGGGTTCGAGACCCACCTGGGCAACTTGTTGAGACCTCATCTCTACAGTAAATCAAAAAATCAGCCAGGCATGGTAGCACGTGCCTGTAATTCCAGCTACTCGGGAGGCTGAGGCGGAAGGATCGCCGGAGCCCAGCGGGTCGAGGCTGCGGTGGCCGGGAGCAGCCACTGCACTCCAGTCTGGGTGACAGAGCGAGACTCCAACTCAAAAAAAAAGAAAGAAAAACAGAAAAACAGAAAAAAAAAAAAATCCAGAGGTCTTAATGGACACCCTCAGGTTTGATATTAAGTAGAATGACTCACAGAACTCAGGAAAGTGCCCTTCATTTGATTTATAGTTTTATTATAACAAAAGGATACAAATTAGAAATAGCCAAAGGGAAAAGATGCAAAGAGCAGACTCTGAAACTGGTAGGGTTCCAAGCTGGAAACTCCCATGTCCTCAGGAACATGTTACCTCCCAGCATCACTGATGTGCTGCAACCAGGAAAGCTCTACTGACTTCGGTGCCCAGAGGTATTATTGAGACTTCATAATGTTTGAACCACCATCCATGGCCCACTTGGTAATTGGATCTCAAGTCGCCCTGCTCCAGAAGTCAGGCTGATATCACCTGGCTCAGAGCTCCATACATCTAATCACATGATTGTCTCTCTGGTGTGTTGTAATCTATTGTCTTAAAACTATGGATGTGTTCGGCCCCACCTTCAGTCATCTCATTAGCATAAACTATCAAGTGTAGTCTAGGACCCTATTATGAATAACAAAGATACTCCTATCAATGGAGAAATTCCAGCGGTTTAGAGTTGACCTCTCAGGAACTGGAGCAAAGGCCAGATTTCTCTTTGGGTAGGATAAATTCTTCACTATACAGGTTTTGTCACTATTTTAAGTAACTGCATGTTCAGATTGAAATGGCACTGTTCTTGTCAAAAGTGACTAAAGAGTGATTAAGAAATCCAAAGACAGGTCAAGAACTAGCTCAATCAAAGGATTTGAAGGGTCAGGTGGAAGAATGGGTAGTTGCTTATGATGACATGCTCTTGAGTTCAATATAAGAAAGGGAGACATATTTTAAACCTGAGGCTGTACACCAAAGTTCAGACTCTTTCCATTATGCCATGTGATGATCTTTCACATTTTTCTACAGAACTGAAGTTTTAGGTTCAAGAATACATAAAATTCTATGTGTTTAACTTTTCTAATCCAGAATCAAAAATTTTTGCCAGTACATTCAAAATGTTTCATTGTATGTTACTTTTAACCTATCACAGGACAACATTTGTAAAAACTTTATTAATGAGGCATAGAAGTTTCTCATGTTAAACATTAAAATTAAGAGAAAAACTTAATTAGCAATATGCTTCAATATAGTTTGCTAAAAGTTATTTTATAACAATAAATTTTAAAAGATAATTGTATTAATACTGCAAGGGAGATGTAACCCAGTTTATGTCACTTTGCATAGTATGAATAACAACATTAGTCTAAAAAAAATGTTGAGTAGGTCAGCAAGTCACTTTGCACGAGAGTGCTAATGAGCTATAAGTTAGTAAACTCTTGTCACCATGTAAAAAATGATCATAGACTCTGGCCATGTGAGAAACACACACTGTCTTTCTGTAAGTAAAAAGTGTTGAGAATGGAAAAGATCAATTTCATTTGACATTTTCATACTTTGTTTTAGCATAAACATATTAATTTTCACTTATGTTGGAATAATTTGCAAACAATTTTTTAAATTCAGTTTAATAAGTAATTACTGAATGTTATGCTTTCTTCCTTGGGTAAGATTTTAATATTTCAAAGTGGAAGTTGTTACAAGTATGAATTATATTGTAAAGGAAAATGGATTGGAATTCTCTACAAAAGTCTTCTTATTTCCTTTTAGCATTTATTTTTTAAAAAATCTTTAATTGATGCATAATAATTGTACATACTCATGGGGTACCTAGCGATGTTGAGAGAGGAGAACGCAAGAAGACGTTTAGGCAGATAGGGCGGGTCTCCGTTAGAACTCCGTTTTACCTGGAGAAACAGCTGCAAGCTGCAGGCTCCGGACAAAAGCCACACCCATTCCCTTTTCGCTCGTTGTTTTTAGCGCACGTTTTCCTATTTTGCCCTTTTCCATCCTCTCCCCATGGGCCCATTACGCTCTCATGTCACTTTTTAGTCCTCACTACTGACTAATTAGGTTAGTGTATTTTCAGTCCCTACTCCCAACCCATTAGCACACCCCAGTACTATGTAAACCCCTGGCCCAGTCCAACCTGTGCGGTCCTTTTTGCCTCTTGGGGGCCCAACAATCCACTTGGGGGCAACCGACTTGGGCCCTCTCCCGAGGCCCCCTCTCACTGTGAAAGCTGCGAACACTTGCTTACTGAATAAACTTCAACTTGCTTGCCCTTTGGTGGTGTCTTCGATCTTTAATCCTGACCTGGAAAGGAATTCTCCAAGCAGGGGCTGAGAGCTGTAACATTCCTCGGGCTCTACAGGCAACCTTGAGTTCCAAGGAGCCATAATGTCCTAGGTCACCACGTGGGTCTCAGGGTGCCATTATGCCCTTGGACTCCTCCTCGGCCCCCATTTGTGTCCTGAGCTGGCAGTGCAGCCCCAGGTGTGACTGCAACAATGTTGTGGTATATATATAATGTAGAGTGATCAGATCAGGGTAAAGAGCATATCTGTTACCTCAAACATTTACCATTCCTTTGTTTTGGGAAATTCAATATCCTCCTAGCTATTTGAAACTATGTACTATTGCTAACTATAGTCATCCTACAGTGCTATAGGACACTAGAATTTTATTTTTCTATCTAGTTATAATTTTGTATCTTTAACAAATCTCTTCCTGTCTCCCTTTCCCTTACCTTTCTTAATCTCTAGTACCCTCTGTTCTATTTTTTTCTTCTATGAAATCTCCTTTTAATTTTGTTTTGTTTTGTTTAGAGACAGGGTCTCACTCTGTTGCCCAGGCTGGAGTGCAGTGGCCCAATCGTGGTTCACTGTAGCCTCAACTTCCTCTACTGAGAAGATCCTCCTGCCTAAGCCTCCTGAGTAGCTGGAACTACAGGTTTGCACCACCATGCCCGGCTAATTTTTTTTTTTTAATATTTTGCAGAGACAGGGTCTCACTATGTTGCCCAGGTTGGTCTTGAACTCCTGGGCTCAAGCAATTCTCTGCTTCAGCCTCCCAAAGTGCTTGGATTATAAGCATGAGCCACCATGTTTGACAAGATCATTTTTAGATTCCACGTCTGAGAACAGGTGGTGTTTAACTTTTTGATTTTGCTCTATTTCACTTAATGTTCTCCAGTTCATCTATGTTGCTGAGAATGGCATGAGTTCATTCTTTTTTATATATTAATAGCATTTCATTGTGTATATCACCACATTTTCTTTATCCATTCATCTGTTGTTGGATACCAAGGTTGATTCCATATCTTGTCTATTGTGAATAGTGCTGTAATAAACATGGTGGTGCAGATGTTTCTTCAATACACTGACTTTTTTTTCCTTTGAGTAAATTCCCAGTAGTGATATTGCTGGATCATAGGGAAATTCTATTTCTACAAAATCCTTTTGTTGACTTGTCCACGATGGGATACCAAGTGGTAACGTTATGGGATTAGCTGATCCAGGAAGTGGGTTTATTCCACGGAAAACCCTGAGACTGATTTCAATCTTCTGTCTTGCTGCAATATTCTGCCTGCAGCTTTCTTTTCATTTCTTATCGCCTTTCTCCATATCCTCTACTTTTGCCTCAAGTCCAGGGACTTCAGCCTGTCTCTAAGCTCCAGGATCTCTTTCCAGGTCTACCTTCTTCTGAATGTCCTGTTCAGAAGTTGACACTCTCAGGACACTTCCTGCCTGGCCTGTGCTTCTTCCTACTTAAGATATTTGCCTGTTCTCAGAGCACTGGACTCTGAGAATGAGGCTCATTGGTACAAACTGATAAAAGTGTTTATCCATTCTTGGTACCTGTTTGATTTTTAGCAAGGACAAAATTGGAGTGAATCTAAATACAGGAAGCTTCAGGTACCAGAGCAGAATTCTTAGATAAAGCAGAATTACTTTTTCTAGTTGGACCCTACTTATTTCCTATTCATCAGAGTAGCTTCATGAGGCAGAAAAGGCAAAGTTTAAGAAGTTTGTCCTGTACATCTGACAAAGGACTAATATCCAGAATCTACAAATAACTCAAATCAACAAGAAAAAAAAATCCCCATTAAAAAAGTAGGCAAATGACACGAACACACATCTCTCGAAAGAAGATATACAAATGACCAACAATCATGAAAAAATGCTCAACATCACTAATCATCAGGAAAATGCAAATTAAGAACTCAGTGAGTCACGACCTCACACCAGTCAAAATGGACATTATTTTTTATTTTATTTTATTTTTTGAGTTGGAGTCTCACTCTGTTGCCTAGACTGGAGTGCAGTGGCATGCTCCCAGCCACCGCAGCCTCAACCTCCTGGGCTCCGGAGATCCTTCTGCCGCAGCCTTCCAAGTAGCTAGAACTACAGGCGTGTGCCACCACGCCCGGCTAAAAAATGGACATTATTAAAAAATCAAAAAACAATAAATGTTGACATGGATGGGGTAAAAGGGGAGTGTGTATACACTTATCAGGAATGTAAACTAGTATAACCTCTATGGAAATCAGTATAGAGATTTCTCAAAGAACTAAAAATAGATCTATCATTTGATTCAGCAATCCCACTATCTGGTATCTACTCAAAAGAACAAAGGTCATTATACAAAAAAGGCTACAAGCACTTGTATATTTCAGCAATCCCACTGCTTGGTATCTACCCAAAGGAACAGAGATCATTATACAAAAAGACACATGCACTTGGATGTTTATCGCAGCACAATTCACAATTGCAAAAATGTGGAATCAACCTAAGTGCCCATCAACTGATCAGTGGATAATAAAATTGTGATATATATATCATGTTTATACATACACAAGCACACATACACACCATGGAATACTATTCAGCCATGAAAATAAATGAAATAATGTCTTCTGCAGCAACTTGTAGAACATCATCCTAAGTGAAGTAGTGCAGAAACGGAAAACCAAATGCTGCATGTTCTCACTTATAAGTGGGAGTTAAACTAAGGAACTGGCAAAGGCATATACAACAGCAGAATGGACATTAAAAACTCAGAAGAGGGTGGGCGGGAAGGGATGAAAAATCAGCTATTGGGGTACAAGGCGCACAAGTAGGAGTGGTGGGTACACTTAAAGCCCATGCTTCTTCATCAGTATACAATGCATCCATGCAACCAAAAACAATTTGTAGCCCCTAAGGCCATTAAAATAAAAATTAGAAAAAAATAAGCTAGGTGCAGTGGCTCATGCCTATAATCCGAGCCCGTTGGAAGGCAGAAACAAGACGATTGCCTGAGTCCAGGGGCTCAAGAACAGCCTGGGCAACTTGGCGAAACCTCGCCTCTACAATAAATCAAAAAATTAGCTAGGTGTGGTGGCATGCATCTGTAGTTCCAGCTACTTGGAAGGCTGAGGCAGAAGGATCGCCTGAGCACAGCAGGTTGAGGCTGCGGATGACAGAATGAGACTCCTACTCAAAAAATTAAAAATTAAAAAATTCTGTAATCCCAGCACTTTGGGAGGCTGAGGCGAGTGGATTGCCTGAGTCCATGGGTTCAAGACCAGCCCGGGCAACTTGGTGAGACTTCGTCTCTACAATAAATAAAAAATTAGCCGGTCGTGGTAGCTCAAGCCTGTAGTTCTGGCTACTTGGAAGGCTGAGGCAGAAGGATCACTGTAGCCCAGCAGGTCGCTGCTGGGGTGGCCATGAGCATGCCACTGCACTCCAGCCTAGGCAACGGAGTGAGACTTCAACTCAAAAAAAAAAAAAAAATTAAAATAAGAAGTCTTGCTGCTTCCTTAGTTTAAAGCTCCATCACTTATTAGGTATGTGACCTCATGAAAATTACTTAAGCGTGTTAAGGTTACCTACCTCATAGGCTTGTGGTAAGGATTAAATAAATTAATG